>CM076573.1:912166239-912417812 GCA_034641835.2 Pinus albicaulis | reverse complement strand
CCTTCTTGCCTTCTGAAAATTCTTGGAATAAGATGTTGGAAATGTTGTCATTGATGGCAACGGAGATGGAAAAGGAGGAACATCTGAGGCAGCAACAAGGTAAAGAGAGCAGCATAGCAGCAAGATATAGAAAGAGTCGAGCAGTAGAGACAAGTTCATTTAAATAAGCAAAGGCAGCAAAAGGAGAATTAATGAGTAGCATCAGTCAAGGAGCAGATGAATTAAAAGAGAGAGCGTAAGACAAATAACTACAGAGACAGAGCTGTTAGCATGGCCATGAAGACAGCAAAGAAGCACATGAAGGAAACAAAGGAGGCAGCGCTGAAGCAGAGACAGGCAAAGGAGGCAGCGCTGAAGCAGAAACAGGCAAAGGAAGCAACGAATACAATGGAGGCAGCAAAGAAGCAAATGAAGGCAGAGGAAGCGAATATAACAGAGGCAGAGCCGTTATCACAGAGACAGAGGCAGAGGCAGAACGACAGAAGCAGCAGAGGCAGAGGCAGAGCAGTTATAAAATACCGAGAATCATACCCCAAGCCGGGCGTTACGCATATAATGCAGAACCATATTCCAGGAATCGCACACTCTAACCGGCGTTATACATAAAACATAATACAAATATTCCGGGAATCGCACACTCCAATCGGAATTATACATAACACAAATATTCTGGGAATTGCACAGAACCGTATTCCGGGAATCGCTTAACCCCAAGCGGCAAGGCACATAAATTTCGGGAATTGCCTACCCCGATGGAGGATACATATATATATATATATATATATATATATATATATATATATATATATATATATCCATCACTCACATGGTGTGCACAGATTATATATAAATAGTTGTCAAAGGCATAAATATATACAAAAGGAGCGCTTTATTATAAGTTTCATATTATTAATCCCGAAAACAAAAGAACCAAAGGTCCAAGGCATATATATTATGGAGTGCATAAAACAAAGTTTTATAAGGTGGGACCCCTCCCCAATCGAATTGGAAATGTGAAGAGTCCAAAGGTGGAAGCGCATTGCAATTACCGATTGGCGATTTCTGATTGAATCGCAATCGGAGCACATTGGAGCTGCAATAGTTGAGTGATATCAATTCAGGCGATTGGCGATATTCGATTGAATCGGATCGGGCTGTGGAACAATTAACCGGTTTGGCATTCAAACATTGCGATTTGCGATCGCCGATTTGCATCACATCGGAGGTGAATATATATATATAATTGAATGGAGCGGAGTCGAATAATAAAAATACATTGAAAAGAGAACACTTTGATAAATAACAAATGCGGACCAGAACTTGGAATATAGGCTGGAACCCTATGTCAGATTAAATAAATAACGAAACAGGAGGTAGCGAACCCGAGTTAATGGGCGAGGAGATTGTACAGCCGGCGTAAACCATAGTTTAACACTGTAGCAAAACCATGGGCCGAGCTGAGGATGACGTCATGTATTCCGAGGGGGTCTCCCTCCACTATCTGCTCGAGTCTGCTACCCCATCGGAATCTTACCGCCTCTGAATTAATATGTTGCATGGTTCAATGTATATTACGGGACGTTGTGATTTGATTGATATATGCGAGGGTATATGGCAAGAGTATGATAAGGCGCATACGAATGGTTGAGTGTTGACTCCACGTTGGCATATGAGTTGTACGTGTGGGTCCCAAGCCAAAGTTCTAATTGATCGGGATTGTTTGACTAAGGATTACGAGTTAATAAAGGAATGTCGATTGCTGTAGGATTTCGTTAATAATTGAAGGACGCTGTAATAAAGGAATATGTGAACGCGGGTTTATATATGTACAGGCCGAGAATTGATTAGACCAAAGGCTTAAGGTGGAGGGCGATTGTTTATATAAAATAATTGCTGTGAGATATATAAAACATGGTTGCGGTTGTATTAAAATAAGCCGTGTGGTATCTAGACCCACGGGCCTCAGCGTAACGGGAGGGCGATTATCAATATAATACAATTGTAATATATGTATATTCCGGCCTGCGGAACTCGCCACATCAACAAGACACTTGCTGTGTGAAAAGAGCTGGAATTTGCCCAGACTTATTGCCAGCGGTTACATATTTATATAAAATACACTGATATAAAAGGCACAGTTACACGTATGCAACAATTACACCACAACAAAGGACAGAAGAGCAAACAGAGCTGAAAAGAGATAAAACACAGTCACAGAAAAGACAGACACAGTCAAAGAAAAGACAAATGCGCAGCGATCCAAAAGGCTGTATGAGTTGAGCTGGAGCTCTCATTGTAATTAAATGTAATATTTTAATTGATTTATATTGTTGTGATGCATTGGCAAGTCTCCGGAAGAAAACAAAATCCCACTGTAATATTAAAATAAGCACCTACAGTTACATTTTTCTGAGTGAGCTGAAAAGAGATGAGAAGGCAGAAGGAAAAGAGACATGGCTGTCCATTTCGAATTCCCAGTGGAATACAAACAACCATGAAGCTATTTTTGTATAAGGGGGTAATATCCAAGAGGAGAGGTTGACGAAAAAGGAGTGAGAGAAGAAGAGAGTATGCAGCAGAATTAAAGAGAGTTGAAGAGAATAAGCAAGCTGCATGAAGAATGTGAATAAGGAGGAGCTGAGAAAAGAAGAAGAAGGGGCTGAGCAGAGATGATGCGGGTCTGATATAAGATTTGATGAACAACAGAGAAGAAGGTATAGAACAGATACGATATCCAAGGTAAATCAGCAAGTGTTTTTCTTTTGAAGAGAGTAAGGAAGTTGGAGCTTCCCTGTCGATTTCGTAGCTTGATAGATGTCGATTGTAGGCGGCGGGGTAGGAGCCTCCTGTGGGTTGGTGCACAAATAGATGGGAGTCGGTGCTTCCACATCGAGTTGGCAGCTTGATAAAATGTCGATTGTATTTTGGGCGGGGTAGGAACCTCTTGGGGACAGGTGCACGAGAAAATAGATGGGAGTTGGAGCTTCCTTGCAAGTTGCCAAGCACGAGGGTGAGGTTGGAGACCTCTGACAGAGTTTGGTGCCTGTAGAAAATCAATGGTGAGAGGGAGTTGGAGCTTGCCTTTGCATCAAAACAATAATAAGATGTGGTTTTCTCCCTTTATGGTTTTCCACGTATATCTGGTGTCTATGTGCATGATGTCTATGTGTTGATATGATTCTGCTAATACTTGCTGCTAATATATTAAGACTGTTGGTACATTATCTAATCTGCTTATTAATTGCTGCTCATAAATAAAGATTTCTCACACATTATGTTGATCATGAAATGAAGGTGTTAATAAAGTAAAATAAGATTTAAGGGAAAAGTTTTAAAAGTCCATGTATGTGTTAAACTGATTCACCCCTCCCCCCCCTCTCAGTTTAAATAAGGGTTCAACAATTGGTATCAGAGTGGGTTCCTTTGGTGTAAGCTTAATAGCTTGAAGGAGATCTGGTTAAGTCATGGACTATCAAAATGTACCTGTGCTAAATACAACAAACTTTCCTGAATGGAGAGATAAGGTTAAAACAGGTTTAATGGCCTATGAACCTGAGGTTTGGAAGCTTGTTTGTGATGGTTATTGCACAGACTCCCCCACGGTGAAAGAACAACAGAGGAATGCCAAGGCAAAATGTGTGATATATGACAGTCTTCATAACAAGGACCTTGAGTTGATAATGGATCTAGACTCTACAAAAGAAATTTGGGACAGATTGCATTTCATCCATGGAGTAGACACCGAGGATTTCATTGTCAAGAAGGAGAAGAGAATTAAGATGAAGAAAAATTCATGTCAAAAGGAAGATGTTCAATCAAATGAGGTACTTGCTAGTGTGAATGGTAGTAAGAGTCATGAAGAAATTGCAGATGGAGAAAAAGCCAAAATTGACACAACTCTGACTGAAATAGAAAAATTGAAGAATGAAAACAAATATCTTAAGATATTGTTACAAATATGTGATGTGAAAGAATATGAAGATAGGAAAGAAATTATTGGCCTGAAGACACAACTTGAAGAGGCAAAGAAACTAGAAGACACTTTGTTGCAACAAATGAGAGATAAAAGTCAGGAATGTGAAAGAATGGAAGAAGAAGTAGTAAGCCTAAGAAAGAACTTAGAAAAGGCCCAAAGAGACTTATTAATGAATACACCTCTCTAGGAAAGGCACAGAGTTCAGGATATGAAGGTGAAACTTGATGTAAGTCAGGTTGAAGATATGAAAATCATCTTTGTAAAATACGCAAGGAACGGTCAGTAGCTCATGATTACTACGAAACGAGAAACCCGGAACATGAGTTGCGAGGCGAGCTACTCTCGTAGCGGCGACAACATGAAAGGACAAAGAATGAGAGGATGAAACAGTCAGCGGAAAAAGGCTCATACACTCATGAGGATGAACTGAATAAATTTGGAAGATGTCAAAGAAGGTTCTTTCCTCCTATGAGAAGTATCACTTGTTTCTCCTGCCACAAACCAGGACATGATGCAGCACAATGTAAGACAAGGCCTATCAACTTCAACCAGCAAAAGATGCAGCATATGAGAAGACTACCTCAAGCAAGCAACTGGAAGAGACAATATTTCACCAGGTACACAAATCATTTCCATGGCTACTGTTATGCATGCAATAATTTTGGACATAAATCTATTGAATGTAAATTGTATTCAAAAAGGGGAACAAAGTATTGTACATCAACTCAAACATACCTTGGTAGAATAAGATGTTATGTATGCCTCAAGCTTGGTCACAAAGCAAAAGACTGTAAACTTCCATATACATTAAAGAGCTCTAGACAGAGGATGGAATCAAAACAGATCAATCAAAACTATGAATCAAAAATAAGAGTAGACATTATGAAGAACCCCAATAAAGTATGGAAGGAAAAGAGAAAGGGGGAGCCCGTTACCTCAATAACATAATGAATCCATCATAGGCTCAGGGGGGGTTGCTCTAGGAAGCAAAGAAAATGTCTAATCAGTGACAATTATGAAGCAACATCCCAGGGGGAGAGCATTTCATAAATAGTCCCCATGAAAGCAGTCTGAGTAGAGCTCCTTGGAATATGACCTTGGAATATGAACAGCCATGAGATCAGGAAGGGAAAGGAAATTCCTCTAAAAGAGAACTATAGAGGAAGAATATCATCTGAAGTATTAAGTAGCTGACAGATTGATGGAAGAAGAGAAGACAGCAAGAAGCCATGATGATAGAGGAAACCTTAGCAATGAACATGTAAGCTAAGAAGACTTCAGCACATTAAAGTGATGATCACACTGTGCCTCATACTGCTAGAATTAACAATGAATCACATTAATAAGGATGAGTGCCTATCATCAGTTCATCACATCTTTCAAAAGGTCCACTTGGAGGAATGCAGTTAAGTGAGTAATAAATATGTGAGTAATCAGCCCATGAAGATTCATAGAATAGAAATTGAAGATGTCTTCTTGAAGATTTGTATGTTAGAACAATTGAATTGAATATAATACAGCAATGATTCTGGAGCAGTCCTAGAAAGGAACATGCAATGGCTTTCCTTGGAACAGAATGTCAGAGTAAGTAGCAGGTTAATGATGCCAAGATCTAATTCAGTATATTGATGGTTGTTGGTGTGAACAGTGAAAAGATCAATAGTAGAAACTATGGGTTCATGTGCAAACTAAAGTGAAATCTCTGCATATTTTATCATAGTAATATCAATTGGTACTTGGTACAAGCAGCATGCCTATCGACAGAATATCAAGTGTTATCAGTGGAGCAGCAGCATGGTACAGGTCCTCAGGATCAAAGGATTATGGAAAAATTACATCAAGGTAGTATTCCCAGTGTTATCTGGATTCTGCATTCAGCATGAAAAGGTCAGAAGCAGAGGTAAAGGATCAGTATTTTGTTTACACTTGAAGCATTATATTAAACTTTGAAGCAATATCTTTCTCTATATATAATTGCATGCCTTCCTGAAGTCAGTACATATATAACTTCAAGGCCTCTTCCTTAAGATCAATCATAAAACTGTGTGAAGACTGTTTGTTGAGTTTTCAATTAAACATCTTGAATATGCTTCTGGGGAAAATAATACGATAGAGCAGTCAAAATATCTGAAATACGAAGGACTGTTGATTAGTAAGAGAAATTGATCGTTGACATACATACAGTATAAATGAAATGCATGGTTTTATAAGTGAGATCGACGATACATTGAATACATCCTACCTCAAGGTTTTGTTGTGAAAGTTCATTATGCAAGCAATAAAGGCATTTGATTTCTTAGATCAAATTCTAGTTAATTCATTGATCACATCAGTAACAAGGACCTGCAGCTATTAAGTGTAATATCATTATCAGGATCCTAGCTCATATCATCATCATCAGGTAAGAAAAGTGAACCATAGTTATAAAAGACATATTGGCATCATCACAATTGAACAGATGTTGTACTACAAAAGAAGACAGACTCCAACTGCAACCTTCCTCAATAAATATGGATCGCAGATGAAGATTATAATATAGACAGAAGTATAGCTGAAGCAAGCTTGATAGGTCACATGGAGTATTTACAATCTTTAAGCTTTGATCCAATGATACATTTGTGATTAGAAAAGGTTGATACAATATGTTCCATGAAGAGTCATTGTCATCACTTTCAGCCTTATACTAGTAAAAGGAGTCTATGCTTTGGAATGATATCGACTTATAGTCAAGTTCAATAATACTCAAAGTGTTCTCTCAACTAGTCTTGTACGTCAGTCTGGACCAGCATAGTATAAAGTCAGAAGAAGAAGGCCTTAACACATATCAGAGAGAGGAAATGTAAATATAGAATCTACCCTGAGAAATGTGCAACCCTTTGCCATTGATGTCAAAGGGGGAGAAAAAAAAAGTAACAGAAGATAGGGTCTTCTAAAAGAAGCCGGACAGAGAAAGACTTGGAGGAAGCATTGAATTATTGGTGGATGTGTTGCCATCAATGCCAAAGGGGGAGACTGTTGGAAATGTTGTCATTGATGGCAAGAGCACAGGCCTTCGAACAATAAGGCAAAGGAGATGACAAAGGAGGAGCACTTGAAACATTAGCCAAGGAGCAGAGAAAGCATAAGAAGAGGTAGTAGAAGCAGCAAAAAGAAGAAGCAGGGCAGCAAAGAGAAGCAGAGACAAGACCATTTGAAGAAGCAAGGAGCAGCATTAGACGAGAAGAAGAGATAGAAACAAAAAGATAGCAGAGACAGGCAAAGGAGACAACAAAGGAGATAGGCAGAGGCAGTGGAAGCAAATATAAAAGAGACAGGCAGAGGCAGAGAAGTTGTCGAGCAGCAGAGGCAGAGGCAACAAATACAGAGGAAGAGATGAAACGGACGTGCAGTAGAGGCAGAGGTCGAGAAGCATTGAAGCCGAAACAAGCAAAGGAAACAGGTGGAAGAACACTGCTAGAGTGTAACAGTCGAATACAGAGGCAGAGCGACAGGAGCAGCAGGACAGACAAAGGAAGCAATGACTACAATGGAGGCAGCAAAGAAGCAGAGGTAGAGGCAGAGTGACAGGAGCAGCAGAGGCAGAGGCAGAGCCGTTATAAAATTCGAGGGGTACGCCCCGAGCCAGCGAATGCGTTCATATGTATAATTGAAGAATGTTACCCGATGGGCGTTACGCGGATAATGCGAGCCATATTCGGGAATCGCACACTCTGTAGGCGTTATACATATAATATACTCGACTTTATTCCGGGAATCGCACACTCCAGCGGCAATGTAATGCATATAATACAGAACCATTATTCCGGGAATAGCCTAACCCGCTGGAAGATACATAAATGTATATATATACATCCATCCCAATACATATAAACGTCATGCATTATATATGTTGCAAAGGTTCAAAGCACGTACATTAATCTATTATGGAGCGCTTAATGTTAAACAAATAACCAAAGTACTGTATGGTGGGACCCCTTACCCAATCGCAATCGGAGATCGCAAGGGCAGCGGAACATGTAACCAACAGAAAGCTGCGATTGCGATGGAAATCCGGACCCGATGGATCAATGAACCATAATTCATGTGTGTTTGAGTTCCAGTGAATAGTGATGATCGCATCGGAGAACATAAGATCTGTGATTGCGATTGGAAGACCGGACCCGATGGGTCTATAAACCATGTTTAACAAAGTGTTTGAAGTCCAGTTTCAATCGCATCGGAAAGGAACAAACCATCACAACACATATTAAAGGACTTGCGATTGTGATTAAGAGTTCGGACCCGATGAATGTATGAGTTATAATCCAAATGTATTTGAAGTCCGGCATAATTGCATCGGAGATCATAAGAACATCGGAACATGCAACAAAGATTTGCGATTGCGATTCGAAGTCCGGACCCGATGGGTACATAAACTATAATTTATATATACCTTGAGTTCCGGTGAACAGTGACAGATCGCATCGGAACAATCTAATCGCATCGGAGAATATAAAGGGAGTAGAACGTTCATACAGGAACTTGCGATTGTGATTAAATTCTGGACCCGATGGGTCTATAAATCAGGTTTCATATATGGTTGAATTTCGGGTTAAAGACTCAATCGCATCGGAGGATTAGAGTCGGGATTGCGATCAATCGCAATTGGAGCAGGAGTGGTCAATCGCATCGGAGGACAAGGAAAGCATGGCAAGTGGGCCCGAAAGGTTGTTTCCTATATTAAATGGGTCTAATATCGCCGGAAGTTACATGAGAAAGGAGTTCATATACATTAAAGTGCAAAGAAAGGAGTTTAAAGTAAAATATTACATTGAAGAGAGGGCGACATTATTAAAGTGCTGTATTATAAACAGACCATGGATATGATACGCGTTGATTGAAACTGCCCAGCAGTTATATGAAAAAGGGTGTTGTTAGATATATAAAACATGGTTGCAGTTGTATTAAAATATGCCGCATGGGCTGTGAACCCTCGGGCCTCGGCTTAATGGGAGGGCGATTATTAATATACAACAACTGTGATATATGTCCGTTCCGCTTGCGGAATGTTCCACATCAACAAGACACTTGTGGCATGAAAAGCGTTGGAATATGGCCCAGAATTACAGTCAGCATATTCATTTATATATATAAAGCGCTGATATAAAAATGAAAAATGCAGTTACACAAATACATAAGTTACGTAGCAGCCATATACAGAATGACATACAGAGAACAGAAAATAGATAAAACACAGTCACAGAAAAGACAAAGACACAGTCAGAGAAAAGACAAATGCGCAGCAAGCCAAGAGACAAAACGAGTGAGCTGGAGTTCTCATTTAAATTTGAATGTAAATGTTTATTTAAATTTATATTGTTGTGATCGTGGCAAGTCCTACGGGAAGAGAGCAAATATCCCTTTGTAATATTAAAATAAGCACTACGATTGCATTTTTAAACGTTGAACTGAAAGAGATAGAAGACAAAAGGCAAAGGACATGGTGACCATTTCGAATTCGGTGGGCTAAACGACTATGAAGCTATTTTTGTATAAAAGCGGTATGTCAAGGGTAGATTGTTGTGAAAAAGGAGTGAGAGAAGAGAGTATACGGCGAGAATTAAAGAGAGTTGGAAAGAGAATAAGCAAGGCGCACGGTGTGAATAAGGAGGGCGGGAGGCAGAGAAGAAGGAGGGGTTGAGCAGAGATGATCCAAGGCTGATATGAGGACTAATGAATAGCAGAATAGAAGGTACAAAACAGAGCTGATATCCAAGGTAAATCAACAAGTGTTTTTCTTTTGAAAGAGTAAGGAAGTTAGAGCTTCCCTATCAAGTTGTAGCTTGATAGATGTCGGTTGTAGTTGACTGAGGTAGGAGCCTCCTGTAGGTTGGTGCCTGCAAAAAATAGATGGGATTTGGTGCTTCCACATCAAGTTGTAGCTTGATAAAATGTCGGTTGTAGCTGACTGAGGTTGGAGCCTCCTGTAGGTTGGTGCCTGCAGAAAATTGATGGGAGTTGGAGCTTCCTTGCAAGTTGTAGCTTGCGGGGGTAGGGAGTTGGAGCCTCACAGCAGGTTGGTGCAGAAGAAATCGGTGGTGAGAGGGATTTGGAGCTTGCCTTTGCATCACAACAATAATAAGATGTGAGTTTCTCCCTTATAGGTTTCCACGTATATCTGGTGTCTATGTGCATGATGTCTATGTGTTGATATGATATATCTATCAACTAATACTTGCTTGCTAAGCATATTAAGGCTATTTGGTACATTATCTAATGTATTAATTCTTGCTCATAAATAAATATTGCTCACACATTATGTTGATCATGAAATGAAGGTGTTAATAAAGTAAAATAAGTTTTAAAGGAAAAGTTTTAAAAGTCCATGAATGTGTTAAACTGATTCACCCCCCCCTCTCAGTTTAACTAAGAGTTCAACAATAATTTCATGCCATACTCTATTTTCTTGTCTCTCCTTCTTCAATTTTTCTCTGAATTCTTCTAATTGTCCCTTAAAATACCAATGCAACCCTTCCAAAAAGTGTCAATGAAGAGGAGTGTGGAGAACTGTAGAAACCATTCACTGAACCTTCCAAATATCTCCTCAATGATGAATCCCACAACCATACTTGGCCATTTACTGACATTAGTTCTGTTGGCCATATGGAGAGAGGCATGTAAATATCACTAATTTCATGAAGACATGCCCCTATTTGACTCTATGGGACCAAATTTTTTGTCACAGGTGAAATATTGCACAAGCCAACAATTCACTTTTTCCTGTTCAACATAACATAAGAGTGTGATCGGGTCGAGTTGCCGGTTGTTGAGGGCGATCGCTGGTATCCATTGGTCACAAACGTGTAGATTTATGAGAAGTCGAATTGGGTATATTACAACCTTTATCCATAGTCTGAGTGCCTATCGTGGCCAAAGTTGTAATCATGTCCTTAGATTCATTGTTATGCAATGGGCATTCCTTGTACAGGTGACCTTCCTTATGACAATGTCTGCAACAAAAAGGAACTCCCTGATAATAGGATCTATAGCTTGGTGTGTCCATGGTATTGAATATTTGTGCTTTCAAAAAGCCCATCCTTGGTATCCTATTGAATGATTATATGAGCAATAGCCATATTCCCCGACTCCATATAGGATATTTCATGATCAAGGTATATGCCCAAGTCATTGCCAATGGTTCAGAATACATCCTCGGACCAGGAATGAAATGGAAATCCCAGAATTCTTACCCAGATAGGGTCGACACCCAAATTTTCTTTGTCAAGGTCAAAAATATGTGCCCCTCGCTTCAAGACAACATGGGCCATTTTGATATGCCAAAACTTGGACATTACCCAAGTAGCCTAGTCTGAATGCAAGAATATTAGAGAAAACCAGCCCTGGGTCATTGTGATGACTGAGGGAATTTTTTCAAGGGTGTTACCCCAAATATCCATAACCCAATGTCGAAGCCTTGTCGATGAGTAGTTATGACCCGTAACTTAGCCCACCAGGATCGAGTTTGCAGTGTTTGCAACCTGACCCATAGAATTTACTCCACCAAATACTAGAAGCTGACCTCGCTCCCTGACCTTTGTGCACTTAGACTTATTCCCTGGTTTCTTAAGTAGATCATCCACCGATTTCTCTACCTCAGAGGGTTGGGCATATTTCAAATCCAAAACCCTAGTCACTTCCTAGGAGAGGGAGATGTGTGGGATGCCTTCGAAACAACCTGAAGATCTCTTGGGTGGAGGTTTTTGTTGTTCCCAATCCGGTGGGTTCAAAACCCCTATGTTTCTCATCGCTAAGGGATTAGATTCGCAGGTACCTCCTGCTAATATAATTTAATATTCAGATAATACTTCCTTTACATCCAATTCTAATGCCAAATCTTATTCCAGTACCCATGTTTGTATTTGAGATGAGGACATGATGGATAATTTGGGGTGCGATGAGTATTCAGGCAGGAAGTGGTCATCAAAATAGGTCTAAGAAAAATAAGATTGAGCTAAACCTTGCCTGATAAAATTAACCTCCCCTTCTTCCATAGCGATAGGTTGTGTGCCTACTTGGAGCTTCGATGGAGTGGTGGCATCCAGAGAAAGATAAACACGGTGCTGAGGTGGATCTGTTAGCACTTGAATTGGACCCCAGGCTGCAAAGGCAAAACAGGGTAACAACTAAACCACGCTCAGCCTTGTAGCTAGCCCTACAAGGACAGGAGAGGGCTCTCTCCGTGAAAGAATATTCAAAGGAATACAATAAATGGACTGATATTAGGCTAGATAAAATGATAGGGATAAAAGGTTTAATAAAAATGAATGAATGAATTAATTAATTTCAGGGATGTGTGAGGGTAAAAAGGGATAGTTTGAAACCGGGAATTAAATCAGGACACAGGATATTTCATGGGGCAAAATAGGCAGGAAACTTAGCAATTAAAATTTAATGAGAATGGAATGGAAAGACTGGTGAGGAGCTGAAAAGGGCACAATAAATGGATCCTTTTCAAATAGAAGAAAAATACAGAGTATGAATGATTTCCCAAGGCAAAGCATATAAAATGGATTCTACCTTTCTATCTTGAAAGCATTCAAAGGAAATGTTTATGGATGAATGAAACACATAAAAATTCACATATGAAACATCATACCACATGGATCCCACAAATCAGAGCTGCATCTCTTATTAATTCCTGTCAAACTGTACAATGTAGCATAGAGATGTTCTTCCACACTATTCCCCTACTTTCTGAGTTACATATCACAGACTGTTTTACAAATGATTTACAATTACAATAAATACACTAAAATGTGGGAAAATAGATCCACAGAAAAGGGAGCTATTCTAACAGCTGAAGAACTGAAATACAATCATAGTAAATAAATACAACAATCTGCCCCTGAAAATGAGGGACAACATTGCATTTGACTGCTTTGGAGATTTTGCTGTTAGGTTGTATGAACGAAAATAGATAATATGATGAACAGATCTCCTATTTTGCTGCTGTTGTAGATATCTTTCATTTTATTTTAAGCTCTCGGTCCTTTACTCTTTCCTTTTCTTTCCTTTATTTTCTGACTTTTTAATAAACTGCCGTTGAAAAAAGACAGAATCAAATTCCATGCCTTTGTGAAGGGAAACCAATTTTTTAATGGGAAAGAGGAAGGGAAAAGAGTCGGGACCCACATAAATCGCAATCGGAGTGAGCCAGGTGGAGGGATATATTAGTGTAATCGCAATCGGAATCGGGGAGGGGGGTAGGCGGAGTGATATTATATGAAATGCCGATGCAATTGGGAACTGGCCCTTTGTAATATAACAAAATGGATAAATTTAAATTTTACAAAGGAGCGGGGCATTTTGGTAGTGAACAGCGGAGGAATTAAATGGTGGGACCCGAGGGGTTTAATCGCAATCGAAATCGGGATCGGGAGTAGGGCGGAGTAGTTTCATATAAAACCTCCAATGCAATTGGGAAAGGGGGATTAACCTTTGTAAAATGAAAATAATACAAATTTCCAATTTACAAAGGGGAAGGCCCTATATTATATGAACGGGCGGAAGTATGGTACAGTGGGGCCGGCAGGTCAATCACAATCGGAGATGGGGAGAGGGGGTAATCGCAATTGCAATTGGGAGAACAAAACTTGCGATGCGATCAATCTGAGGGGAAGTGCGATCGGAGGATCGGAGGGAATGGTGCGATCGGAGGAAGGACTTGCGATCGGGCGATCGGAGCAGGATTTGCGATCGCGATTTAATAAGGGGGAAAGGACTTTGGGTTATGAGGTTTATATATATGATATGAAATTTTCTATAAATTTTATGGGTATGGAAATGGGAAGTGGTTAAGGGGCGGGACTTATAATAAACGTTAATATTTGTTTATTATAAAGTCTCTACGGGGTATGGTTGGGGAAGTGGTTATATAATCAAATTGCATATTATTTAAAAGATTTATAATGCGATTTTGTGATCGGAAAGGGGAAACGGGGTTTTTAAAGGAATATTAAACTTTAATAACACAAATTTTAAAGGGAAAAATGGGGAAATAGGGGGTATATGAGGGTATAAGGGATTTTACTTCACTTAGGCATAGAATTCAATCCAGAAGTCAGTTTTGAGAGTGTAGTATACCGTTGGAAAGCTCTTTTCGGGCTCTTTCTGATGGATCTACTTGGAAGATGATCTGGGACTGAACATGCTGCGGAAAACTTCTCTAAAGGCAGGAACATCACTTTGTGGAGATAACATCTTCTGAATTGTGACTTATTACATATGATGATACAAAATTACATAATGAATGATAGTAAAGGAAAAATATCACGTTTTCACCTCGAAACATGGTTTTGAGGTGAAAATTACATCAAACTGAATAAAATTTCGCTTTGATATTCCTGGTACTGTGACTTTGAATTTATTGACTTCCTCATGACCTTGCTGATATTATTGACATTTGACTCACTAATTTGACCATGGTGAGACCCTAGGAACTAATGAGACCCATCCTATGACCTACTGACATGATTTTGAGAATAAAAGTGACTAATGACTAAAGACCATAGAAAGGAGAATCAACAAATTTCACATGAGGGAAAACTGATGAAGAATTACTACCATCAATGAATCCATGACCTAGCGGAATGGTGAAATTGATTATTATGGGACTCCTAATATGCAAATGCAAAGAGAAATTTTGATCACTGATGGCAGTATGACTAGACTGACACTAACAGGATCCATGTTCCAAATCGACCTGGGGTCGAGGGTGTCAACCGAATGGTCTACTAGCTCTTCCTCCATCATGAGCGATAAAGCAGGGTTAACTTCGATCTGATGACTCTCGATACCATGATAATAGACTCTGTTGTCATGGTAAAAATATGTTGCAGATCACTGAGTCCAATATTCACCGATGTTCGTATAATGCCTGCCACCATATGACCTTTGTTATCTAAACCCTAATATATTGGAAATTATCTCATAGCTGTAGTGACTAAGAGCCATTTTCCCAACCAACTCCATATTTACATTGTTTTCTTTACTATGGATGCTTTATATTTTATTCACATTAGAGTTATTTTTATTTGTTAGATAAGTAGATATTCCCAATTATAAGAAAATAACATGGAAATTAAATACATTGATTAATTCATAAATTATTTCTTGAAGGAATAAAATGAGATTCCCAATAACAAGATAATACTCAATTTGACATCCTAAATGAATAGCAAGAAAGAGATATTCAGTGGATAGATTTAAAATGCTTAGTGGTAGGGAAGATTCCAAAAGGTGGATTTATGCACCTAACAACAATAGAAAATACCCAAAAGTGTAACACCCAAAAAATATTTAAAATATGAAAAAAAATTATTAGAATTTAAAATTATTAAATTCCCCCCCCCAACCCCCTCAAATTTCAAAATCGGTTTCGGCCAGTAGCGCCAATGGGATGTGACCCTTCACCCATGGCATCAACTATAAATAGGCCACCGAGTTTATCTATTATGCAGAGAAAAAATTTCTCTTATATTTTTGGTCTTCACTCTGATGAATGGCACAGGGTCTCGGCAAAAGGTTTTGGTGTTTCTCTTATCCTCTCTTGGTACCTATAGTCACAACCTCTGTCTACAAGAATTTCTTTTTCTATAGAACTCTCACTCTTAGCTCATATTACAACTAGGCTATAAGCTATACGACTTTCTCTCTTGATATCACTTAAAGAATGTTGGATCTCCCTTAAGATTTCACAAATATTCAATCAACACTGTTCTCGTCATCTTTGACTGAATATTATTTTGCGTGTATCTCACTGTTAGAAATTGGATATGTTCTAACAATATATGTCATCACACAATTTCACTTGATTATATTTCACTGCATTGAGTATGATTCAGGTGAGCGAAATATACTCCAACAATGATAATAATGTAGTAATTTCAAAATTATAGTTCTAATGGAAAAACAAGTAAATTCCGAATTCACCTTTTCAATATAACATTGACATAGAATCCAGGGTGTGTGTTTCATCAATATGAGTAATCATAAACGAAATTTTGAATCCTATGTATTACAATTGAGAGAACTTGTAGAATGGAAAAATTACTTATATTGGTTACACTTACAAAGAACGAGTTTTAATTGATGGCTTTGGGGGGCCTCTATTTCTATTTCCTCATAATCATAATCAAAACTTGAATCATGGCCTTTCATTGGCCTTGTTTTGGGCTTCTATAGCCTTGTTCCTTTCTTTAATTGTTGCATGGTAAATCCTTTGTTGATATTTTTATTTTCCTCAAACATGGAATTATTATGCGAGTCTTTGAAATAATGTTGTTGAAACGAATTTTGCACAACTTAGATTGAACCACCCATCTTGAACATCATAATTTATCAATTATGTGCAGATTCAAAATATTTGAGATGTGAGAATTGTAATATGATATAACGAATTTCCCAAGCATGTATCTGTAGTCACTAACTCCATAATCTTCGGGCCTCTTTGATTTTCAACTCTCCATCTGAAATACCAACACAATTGCAACCTCTTCAAGCAACAATCAACACATTGAATTCTAGTACTGACATCAACAACTTACATATTCCAAAATAGAAAAAAATAAATTTAAAAACGTAAATATCACTTCAGAGCTTGATCTAAATTTTGTACCAAGGGTCCTCTTTGATGGTCCAAGATGATGGTCAACTCAGTTCCCAATCGTTTCTAAGTATTTTTCAAAAAATCACTACACAAACTGAAATCCTTTCCAACATGAGAAAGGTTGTGATAGTCATGTGGTATGGGGGTAGGGCTAAATTCTAAAAACCAAGGAATCATGAAGAATCAATAAAAAATCCAATTTATAGCTTCTAAACCTTCGAATTAAAACCAACATAAACCAATAATACAAAAATTTACTGGAAAACGCAACCAAACATCAGTGCATCAGACTTTAGAAAAAGCCATTTGCAAATAAGAATGCACTCCAAAAGATATTTTGTGTTTGAGAAATGGCAGTGTTTTAAACTCCGCGACAGAGGTACTAAAGAATTATAGCTCCATTTAATAAATAAGAATGCACACCAAAATAGATTTTGTGTTTGAGCAATGACAGTGTTGTAAACTCTGTGACATAGGTACTAAGAAAGTGCTTTGTTATGTTTAGCTTCAAGACATTCCTAATGTTGGTGTGCCTAGCATGCCCCTCCTGCAAAAGGTAAATTTATGACTTATTAACCCTCTTATGTGTTCATTTCCTTGTATTTTAACTTGTTTCTCCTTTTTGTTTCCTTGATAGTCCTTGCCACCTATTGTCACATGCACCCTTGCACATCTTGGCATTCTTTAGCACTTGACACATATTAGTATATTTGACATGCCTTCGAACTATATTGCACATGTTAGCATTTACTAGCATGCCTTGGAATTCATGCCCTCATGACCAGCCTTACATTTTTTCATGACTTGGGAACTGAATCAAGTCCTTAGCTACAGAAGTTCATTTGACATTGGCCTGCTTCAACCGCAACAACTTTACCAATTGCACCTACTACAAGTAGATTGTGCATTTTTAACCTAAGAACTGCTTATACCTCCTCTTAGGCCACTCATGTCCAAGCTAAAGTTGTCCCAATTAAGAACTTACCAAGACAAGGATCACATCTAGCCATGGCCATAAAAAAACTAAGAAACATAACTTACTTATGCAATATTTCACATGTATGTTTAGTTCATATAAATAATTGAGAATTAACTTAGAGTTTGCAAGAACCACAAGATACACAAGACACACAAGATATAAGTTGGCACAATCCGAGTGCCTCAAAACTTATAGACAACAATGTACAATATGCAATTGTATAAAATAGTTTAAAACATGAGAATTCTACCAACGTGTGCCACATGTCATATAAAAATAATAGATAAAGGAAAAATAGTGTTGTGCCAGCACAAAGTCTCCCTTTGTCTAAAACTACTTTGTCGAGCCCCTTATCACAATTGTAGGCTTGCCTCGTGCAAATATTATTATGAAATTCTTCTAACACACTTCGTCCTTGGCACACTTGAATTCATTAACACTCCCTGGCACACACTCTTATTTTTTCATTTCCATGCATTTTGACCTAGTTCTCCCTTGTGATGCCTGGACACTCCTTAACACTCCTCATCATGCATTGACATTTTCTAGCATGTGTTAGCACACCTTTTCATTCCTTGGCATGCCCTAACCCTCCCTAGCTATCATGCACTCCCAACTACCGTTACTTTATTTGCGACTTGGGAACCCAACCAATCATCGCTTGACTAGAAGAGATTGACCACGTTACGATTAATACAACTAGACTATTTTGTTGAATTGTGTAGATTTAAAGGTACTCCACAAGCCTAGTGAGATGGGTTTCTATGAGTTTGATCACAAAAGGATTTTTTGGAAAAGAAACCAAGTGAAGGGGTTTTGGACCCAAGATGGGGTTTAAAATCTAAAAGAAAATTAAAAAGGAAAAATAATATTTTCTAAGGTCTAAGTAGATAAAGCCTTTAAGTTCTAGAGGTTTCTTAAGATGCCTAGATAGGAAAATCTAGTTAAGGAGGCGTTAGTATGACGCCAATAACATCAAGTGAGGAGGAGCTCATTTGATCAAGGAGGTTATGAGAGATGTAGTCCTAAAGTGGGTCGAGTTAGAAGGTTCAATAAGGGTTGCTAAATGGAGGCCATGGCCATCCACCAAGAACAATATCATCATGTGAGGGTTCACAAGAATGTCACATAACTTAATGGGTTTGAGATAGGAGGTAGGATGGAATATTGATGATTCTCTTATGGAAGATCAATCTCAATAGAGGAAACTCATGAGAATTTGGGCATGTGATTTCAGTGGTGTTTCTGTGTGAAGGCCACATCAAATTTTGAAATAGGATAGAGGTTTGAGACCCTATCTTGTTGTGGTTAGTAGGCTGTAAGGTCTATGGTAAAGACCAACAAAAATGGAGGAGGGTCCACAGCAGAATTTAGGGCCAGAACAAAAGTAGTCGCAAGTGTAATATTGACTGAGCTTTCCCCGACACACCTTGGCGCTCCCTAGTTTTCATTCCCTTATAGATAGAATTAATTTTTTTGCGACTTGTGAACCCAACCAAATCATTGAAAAAATAGTGTTGTGCCTAGCCCAAAGTCTCCCTTTGACTAAAATTGCTTTTTCCATCCCCTTATCGCAATTGTAGACTTGCCTCCTACAATTCCTATTCTAAAATTTTCCTAACACACTTTGTCCTTGGGACACCTAGAATTCACTAACACTCCCTGGCACACACTCATATTTGTTCATTTCCATGCATTTTTACCTAGTTCTCCCTTGTGATTCCCAGACACTCCCTAACACTCCTCAACATGCATTGACATTGTTTGGAGTTTGTTAGCATGCCTTTTCATTACATGGCACACCTGGAACTCTGTAGCTATCACACCTGCATAACTACCATTACTTTTTTTGGAATTTAGGGACCCAACCAAATCCTTCCTTGATTACAACAACTTAACCAAGTTACAGTTAATACAAATAGACTATTCCTTATTCACTTAATAAATTCCTATAACTCATCTTAGGCTACTCATGTTTAATGTCAAATCATACAACTTAACATGTTACGAAGAGAAGGCTCACATCCAACCTTGGTAGTAAAAAAACTAATCAACATAGTTTACATATTGACATGGCATAAAACTTGGCACATATATCAATCCCTTGGCACTATGTGGCACATGTTAGCATCCCATGTATTCCTTGGAATGATTTGGCACTCCCTAGCACATATTATCACTCCATGACACCTAACACACTTAGAATTTGTTGACACTCTCTGTCACACTCTTATTCATTCATTTCCATGGATTTGAAACTAGTTCTCCCTTGTGTTTCCCTGGAACATGGCCCTAACACACCCTAGAATGCGTTGGAGCCACACCCCCACGTATAGAACATCTTGGCATGCCTTAGCACTTGGCATGTATTAGCATGCCAAACATGACTTGGAACTATATAGAATGTGTTAGTACTTCTTGGCATTCCCTGGAACACCTTGGCACTCCCTAGTTGTCATGCCCTCATATATAGATTTACTTTTTTTGCGACTTAGGAACCTAACCAAGTAATTGGCAAAACAATGTTTTTCCAAACCCAAAGTATCCCTTTCTCTCAAATTGATTTTTCCACGCCTTATCACAATCATATACTTGCCTCCTGCAAGTTCTATTTTGAACTTCTCCTTAAACACTTCATCCTTGGGACACCTAGAATTCACTAGCAGTCCTTGGCACACACTCTTATTCGTTCATTCCAAGCATTTTGACCTAGTTCTCCCTTATTTTCCCCTGACACTCCCGAACACTCCTCAACATGCATTGACACTGTCTAGCATATGTTAACACACCTTTTCATTCCTTGCCATGCCCTGACACTCTTTAGCTATCATGCCTTCACTGTAGAAATTTGAATAACTGTTAAATTATTCACCGAGATTATCCTGATCACACACTATTTGAGCTTCATGCATAATACATAACCTCTTCTACTATTGATCATCAATTTGCGGAAATATAAACAATCGCATGCGCACATTAAAACCATAAACAATCACACATATAAACATTGTATTTATGGGAAAGCTTAAAGATGAAAACCCCCAACTATCTGTATATTATAATGATAGAGATCATGTAACAATCATTGTACAAATGCCTCACAAGCTCTCAGTACAATCTCCAATTGTTACACACTACACAAACTCAGATCATACAAAACACATGCTCCAATCTGCTCCACCTGTTAGCCTGCCTCTACTGCGCAATCCAAGATGAATAATTGCACATCCTGAGTTCAAATCCCTCTGGTATGTACTGCGCAATCCTCATTGGCATCTCCATCAATGTGTGGTGAAAACTCATGCACCAGTATAGTCACAACTGATAGTCACACTGCTCTTTCACCTACCTCTTCACTGGTCTCCACTGAAACTGTCCATGCACTGTAGTTAACCGATGTATTCTTTAGTTGATTAATGAGTTATTAATTAGTGAATTAATTAATAATTAATTCACACCACTCTCACTAGTGTATCAATCAGTTAGACTAGATACAACTAGCTCAACTATGTTTAACTGAGTTAAACTGAACACAACTCCATCAACTCCTCAATCAACTCCACCAAACTCACTCACATGAGTTCTAACTGAAGTCATCATGCAATAGCTCCACTTAGACCCTAGGAATAGTGTAATTCCTTCTGTCAGCTGCATGTGCCACATCCAGGCATCAAACTGAAGTGCTCCAAGAGGATAAGATAATGTTTAGAGTCCAAATATTATTAAGAGCTAATAATATTCGACATATCTATTTTTAGACTAGAAATCTAAAAATAGATTCCGCCCAGTATGTCTAAAAATAGAAGTCCATCTATTTTTCCCGACTTGACCAACCATCGACAAATAACATCTTGCAACTCATAGAACATGATCCATATGTCTAAAAATAGACATAGTCTGAAAATAGACTTTGCGCCAAAATACCCTGCGGGCCCACTTAGTGAAGGCGACTCCTTTCCACTAAGCTCATCATCTTGTTGCAATCTCAACATTCACAACTTACATTTTTTTAGACTTGGGAACATAACCAAGTTTTTCCTTAACTACAACAACTTGACCAAGTTACAGTTACTATAACTATACTATGCCTTGTTCACCTAAGAACTTCCTATAGCTCATCTTATGCTACTCATGTCCAATCTCAACTCATCCCAATTAGCAAGTTACTAAGTTAAGGCTCACATCCAACCATGGTCATAAAACAACTAAGCAACATAGTTTACATCCTGACATGCCATAGCACCTAGCATGTATAACAATCCCTTGGAACTATGTGGCACATGTTAACATCCCCTACATTCCCTGACATTCTTTGAAACTCCCTAACACACCCTAGCACTACATGACATGCCCTGGCACTCTAGCATGCCTTGGAACTACTTCGCATATAACCTTGTCACTCCCTCCTTAACACACTTGGAACTTATTGACACTCCCTATCACACACTCTCATACATTCATTTCCATGCATTTTGAACTAGTTCTCTCTTGTGTTTCCATGTCACTACCTAACACTCCCCAGCACGCATTGGCACACCTTGGAACCTGGCACATCTTGGCATGTTTCCCTGTCATTATAGCATTCCTTAACACTACCTAACATACCTTGTCACTCCCTCCTAAACACATCTAGAACTCACTAACACTCCTTGTCACACACTCTTATTCATTCATTTCCATGCATTTGAAACCAACTCTCCCTTGTGTTTCCATAGCACTCCATAACACTCTCTGGCATGCATTAGCACACCCTAGAACCTAACACATCTTGTCATGTTGCTCTGACCTATATCATGCCTTAACACTGTATAAAATACCTTGTCACTCCCTCTTTAGGACTCTTGGAACTTACTGAAACTTCCTGTCACAAACTATTATTCGTTCATTTGCATGCATTAATTTGACCTAGTGTTCCCTTATGTTTCCCTCGCATTCCCTAATAGTTCCTAGCACATGTTGGCTCACCTTGGCACCTAGCACATCTTGGTCACATGTCACCTTGGAACTCTAGCATGACTTAACGATGCCTAGAATACCATGTAATTCCCTCCTTAGCACACCTAGAACTCATTGACACTCCCTGTCACACACACTTATTTCTTCATTTCCATGCATTTTTACCTACTGCTCCCTTATGTTTCCCTGACACTCCCTAACACTTCCTAGAACATGTTGGCACACCTTGGAACATGGCATATCTTGGATGCATGCCGCCATGACACCCTAACATGACTTAGCACTGCCTAGCATACCATGTCACTCCCTTTTTAGCACACTTGAAACTCACATACACTCCTTTTCACACACTCTTATTCATTCATTTCCATGCATTTGGACCTACTACTCCCTTGTGTTTCCATGGCACTTCTCGCACTCCTTAGCACACATTGGCACACCTTGGAACTTGGAACATATTGGTATGCTTCCCTAGCACTCTGATATGCCTTGAAAGTACCTAGCATACCTTTTCACTCCCTCCTTAGCACACCTGGAACTTGTTGACACTTCATTTCCATGCATTTAAAACTAGTGCTCCCTTGTGTTTCCCTAGCACTTGGGCCTCACATTCCCTAGCATGTATTCGCACCACAGCCTCAAACTTGGCACATATTGACATGCCTTAGCACTTGGCACGCATATCATGCCTTGGAAATGTCTAGAATGTTTTAGTACTTACTGACATTCCTTGACACACCTTGGTACCCCCTAGTTGTCATGCCCTCATATATAGCCTTACTTTTGTTGCGACTTTGGAACCCAACCAAGTCATTAGAAAAACAATGTTGTGCCCAACCCAAAGTCTCCCTTTGTATGAAACTACTTTATCTAGGCCCTTATTGTAACCATAGGTTTGCTTCCTACAAGTCTTATTCTGACATTATCCTAACACACTTTATCCTTGAGACAACTGGAATTCATTGACACTCCTTGGAAAACACTCTTATTCATTCATTCCCATGCATTTTGATCTAGTTCTCCCTTATGATATTATGGCACTCCCTAACACTCCTCAACATGCATTGACACTTTCCGACATGTGTTAGCTGTAATGTTCCCAAATTAGCATAAAGCTAATTGGAACATTAATTTTGGTTATTTCAGCTAGGAGGAGAATAAAATGGGCAAGGAGACCCATTCATAAATAAAATATCAATAAATTCCCTCATGAAATGAAAGAGAAGAATCATTAGAGCTAGTTTTGCACACCCATGTGTGAAAAGGGATAATTGCAAGGAGGCTAGGTCATGTTGACCAAGTCAAACTACGCAATAGATGGAGGTGTGGCTTGCTTGGGAAGCCAATGCAATTTCTTGAGGAGGAAGAAACCCAAGAAAGAGAACGGAAGATGAAGTGGATGAGATTGATATCATCCATTTTTTAAAAGAAGAAGAACCTCCCCAAGGAGGAAGAGAAAATAGAAAAGGAAGACCCCTGCACTTCCTATTCTCATCTAGAAGGAGACAAGAAGACCAGCAGGAGAGAGACTCCATCTGTTGGGAGAAGGAATGAGGATAAGCTCATAAGGCTTCTTCCTAAATCTGTTCGAAGAACTCATGGAGGTATCAAGGAGACAAGGGAGGATATGGATGGAGCATCTCTAAAGGATTTTGATTCCAGGTCAAACTCTAGAGTTGCACATAGTGGGAGTGAGCATGCAGCCACATACCATGATGACCAGTGCAATCCTATGTCTAGCAGTGACATAACTAAGATGAGAGAAGAAGGAGGAGTGACCAAGGAGAGGAAGCAACAACATGATAGATCCATTATCTCCATTTTTGATGGGTCACTTACAGTTTCAGCCAAAGCTTGGGTGGAGGGGCTAGACTCCATTCTACAACAACACAAAATTTCTGAAGAAGAAGCAACCACATTTGCAGTGCTGCACTGGAGAGGTAAAGCTTACACCTGGTGGAATTTTGAATCCTTTCCTTTTAAAAATGAACATGTTTTATCTCATGCATTAGTAAAGAGATTTTATGGGGGGATTCATAAAACACATGTGGAGAAACACACTGAAAACAGAACCCTACATGTGATGGATGAAACTTAGGACTCCACTCTACTTCATACAACCATAAAGGAGGTTGGAACCTTACACCATACCTTGCTGAAGGAAATATTTTCATCATATATGCTTGAGCAGGGAAGCATGAGGGTCTCTTTCCCAAAAGAGGACCCCATTATTGGGAGGTTGCCCACCCAGGAGGAGGAGGTTGGGAGAAACAACACTGGCACAACTAGAGAGTAGCTAGTACCTCATGCAGAGGAAGGTGGAGCCCTTGCTCCAAGTGGAGGGATTCTTGCATCATTGCAAGAGGGACCCCAGGATCTCATGTATAGAGATCAAGGCACAACACATGATCCATCTGTGCCATTGATGAGGAGGTGTGGAAACTTGGGGACACAAGGAGAAGGTAAGGGGAAGAGCCAACATCGGTTGATGAGGAGTAATTACCCTTACTCATTTTTAGAGGTTGATGCACCATGGAGGGAGACTGGATTGCACAGTGAGGGCATGGACACATTTGACCATTCATATATGCAGTCTACCTTTGATGATGATGTCTCACTGCATGGAGACATTCTACCGAGGAGACCACTGGATCAAAAAAGGAGGAGGGATGCTTCACATTTTGGGGCACCACTCATTGACTTCATAGATTTGGAGACCTTGGGAGAGCTTGATACAACTCAGGGAGCTTTGGGTAGCTACAGGAAGAAGGGGAGTTTTCTCTCATCATCACTATTGCCCACTCCCATTTCAGGATCTGCGTTGAGGCAGAAGCATCAAAGGGAGGAAGGAAATCTTCCCACTTATATCTTTGGCATGGGAGATATCAAAGAAGGAAGCAGCCATATGACAGCGAATCTACATGAGGGATCATCAGTGCTGTCATTATGGAGGATGGATCCACATTGGAGCTCCCAACTTTGGGTGGAGTATTCCAAGGATCTTTTTACCTGCATGGTGTTAGATGACCAGTTGCATGAGGAGGGGACACATCAGCACATGGGGAGATGCAGAAGTCATGCAGATGTAGGGGAGACACATCCCTCTTTGGGAGAACTAGCACAGCCATTCATTCTCTCCTTGAGGATGGGGGGAGGCATATCCATGAGCTACTCCAATTACATGAGCCGAGAAAATGGTAAGAATGTTAGTCATATACATTCTGATTTTTATATTGCATGTATACTTCCTTTGACCATCTTTGTGCAGGACATTTCTCCAAGAAGGGGCATTCCTTTTTTTAGGCTTCTTGGGTCATTGGAGGCCACGAGCAGGATTGATGAACATTCCCTATTGAGACTTGGGGAAGAGTTGTGTATTGGAGGGCATGCTCACTTTGCATCCTACATTGTTTCTTTCCTCCAAACACATAAGGAGAATGGGGCAGCACACAGATGGTTGGGAAACCACAATCTTTTACATTCTCTATTGCAGTTGGGGATCAAACTGCGCTGGCTACACATGAGGAACCATAGCCCCACTCACTTGCTACATATGGCAGCCAGCATGATGCTTATCTTGGCTCCTTATGCTGCTATTCCTATTCTTATAAGGAGCATGATCAGGAGAGAGACACCTTGGTTGGGTGTGTCCCTTGAGGGAGGAGGATCCCTCTCTTTTTTCAGTGCATGCTCTAAGAGGAGCATGATAGTTGTGATGGCCACCATTCCAGGATAGTCATTATTTTATGAGGTGAGCCATATGATGGATATGATGCCATATGAGGATGACTACCAACTCATCACATGTGGATATGTTTGAGCCAACATGATTTTCAACGTTGGGGGAGAGGCCTTTGGAGGCCCAGCCTTCATCTTGCCACTTGATGGCAACCTTATTGCAGCCCAGGATCAGCAGACACATTACACTTATCTTAAGTGGAGAGGTAGACAGCGTGGGGTAGACTATGTGGTCTACCATGAGTAGATTTTCATCCCACCTACTTTTCCGGAGCCAAAGGTGGATGACAGACTTCAGGAGTTGCCTAGTTGGGAGGTGACTCAATTTGCATGGCACATAGCTTGGGGATTGATGGACCATATGGGGATGATGGTTTTCCCTACACTACAGACTCCATACTCCGAGAGGACCTCTATACATCACTCTGTTATCCTCTTGAGTATTTCACCATTGCATGATAATAGCTTGATAGCTGACTTGCATACTTGGGAGGGACATTGTGAGGACTTGGTTGATGAGATGGCACCTTGCTACTTGGAGGCAGGCATCATACATGGGTGCTACAGGAAGAGGAGGAGCAATAATTCAGTTCTAAACTCACACTTGCTTGAGGACAAGCAATCTTTAGAGGGGAGGACTATAATGTTCCTAAATTAGCATAAAGCTAATTGGAACATTAATTTTGGTTATTTCAGCTAGGATGAGAATAAAATGGGCAAGGAGACCCATTAATAAATAAAATATCAATAAATTCCCTCATGAAATGAAAGAGAAGCATCATTAGAGCTAGTTTTTCACACCCATGTGTGAAAAGGGATAATTGCAAGGAGGCTAGGTCATGTTGACCAAGTCAAACTACGCAATAGATGGAGGTGTGGCTTGCTTGGGAAGCCAACACAATTTCTTGAGGAGAAAGAAACCCTAATGTGTGGGTTCCATGGCCAAGGAGCCTTCATTGGCATAAACGAAGGAAGAAACAACCATTTTCTCATTGATGGATATTTCGAATTGGTTGCTCTCTTCAGTTGCTTAACTGAGATAGTTGTGTTGTTCAGCACAAGGGAACTCCTGTTTAGGATTCCCTCCTTCTTGAGAAGCATCTTGAAGGTTTTTTCTTCAGCTCCTCAACATTCTGTTTCAAGCCCAAAGCATTTCCCTTCAGTACAACGTTTTCATCAGTGCAGGAAACATTGTGTTGCTGGGTTGCAGTGGAGATTTCCATAGCATCACTTCCGAAGCTCTGATTTTAGAGGAGAGATCTTCTTTGCATCCGGGAGGCCAATAGAGGAGATTTAAGATCCATTCTCTATATATTTTCATTAGGCCTAGCTCCTGTCATCATTCACAGTGCAGTCCCTTCCTTTGACTGCGTTATTTCTGAGCAGAATTGCAGTGGGGTTTACACCACTAGTTTGGAGGGAGAGATCTTCAGGGATTGGATCAGCCTCTCTCTTGAAAGATCCATTGGAGAAGATCTATTCAGAATATGCAGCATATTCAGCCATCTCCATCCATTTTCTGAGTTGTAGTGCTATTCCAGTTAGAGGCAGCAACTCCTGCATTTTTTCCTTTTTGTATATTTCAGCCAATTCTCCCAAGGATTGATGTATTATTAATTTCAGGGGTTGAGATCTTGCTCCCCCATATTTCTTTGAGCTTTATACTTCCATATCCATGTATTGAAATTATATATGCAGTAGTACCATCTATTTACTGCGCAGTTTTAGTCACAAGCATTCTTGTGTAGCAGTATTCTGATATGCTTCCATATGCATGCCATTGAGGGGTTCTTTGCTCAGCTTGAGTGAGTGATTATTAAAGTATTTGTACATTTTCTTTGCTGCTATATACATTCAGTGACTATTTATAGTTTCATGCACCTTGGCTCTCTCACATAACGCTGCTATGCTAGTACATGTTCATTTGTTGATGCAGCCCTCTTCATTGGGCATTTTCTGAAGATAAACAGGCAAAGGAGACTTGTCTCAAGCTCCTAGAAACATTTTTTTTTATCCCACTCTTGGATTTCAGCTCTATATAGATATATTCAAAGGATCCCAAACCAGGGATCAAATCCTACTACCTCCATTCCTAGGAAATGTGTTTTCCAGGCTTGGGTTGCTAGCCATTCCTACTAGGAAATTTCACATATTTGTAGACAAAGTCTGCAAAGGGCCAGCAAGCATCCGGATCTCACCCTTCATTATAAGGTGACATATCCGGTAAATTCCCCCACAGTCCATCTCTGGCACGGACTTGTGATATTTCTGAAAAAGGAATATTACATTAGCAGACCTTTTCATTGCTTGGCACACCCTAGAACTCTTTCGTTATCATGCCCTCACAAATACCGTTACTGTTTTTGGGACTTGGAAACCCAACAAAGTCTTGCCTCGACTACAACATCTTAACCAAGTTACAACTACTACAACTAGATTGTACCTTGTTCACCTAAGAACTGACTACAACTCATCTTAGGCTACTATGAATATATTCTTGGACCATTACAATGTTTTATAGTAATATACTTCCCTTTACGAAACCCCCTTTTCTCTTCTAGGATAAGTTTTCTTGAGTGAAATTTCAAATGTCTGCTAATGATATTTGTTAAACCTTATATGAAATATAGCATAATGACACTAAATGGCACGTATCAAAACCAACGAGATCCATTTATTTAGGTAATAGTGCAAGAAAGGATGTGTTTATCACCTCATCTGGAGATGCCCCATTTATTATGAGATTAAAGGGATGTTATATTGTGTGTGTCAAGATTTGGATGGGTTGTTGTCTACATTATTTCAGTACATATATCTCTTTTTATGAGGGAGGTCTTTAGATTTATTTATTACATAATTTAGAGAAGAGTTGCATGGGTGGAGTGATCAGGAATTCATGAATTTTTCTCAAAATTGAAAATGCTTGAAACTATACCAAACCTGAGCAACTAGATTGATCTCGTCATTATGATTCTGACGCCACCAACGGTTCGAAAAACTAATGTCATATGAGGGAGATATCGTGTTCTGATCGATTTCCCAAAAAACTAAAATTTGTGATAGGGTTGACTGGGGTGCCCAGTTAGCATGCAGGTACACAGTCAGCAAAAGAAGAATATTCCTAAGAATATTTTGTTTTCTCAAGCCAATGATAAGTTTCCAAGTGGCTTTATTTGATAGGAATGGTGGATTGTACGATTTGTTTTCTAGTCCAATGGAAGGTTTCCACATGTCCCCTGTACAGTTGAATAAAATTTTGTATGGGTCCGGGGGGTTCGACCTCGTGACCTCCAGGCGCGCCCGCAATGCCCTCGACCAACTCCGCTACATAATGTTTCATACCATATAGGTGCTCTGCATAATTTTAATTTGTATTGAAATTCAAGTTGGGGGGTGGACCTCTGGCAGTCCCAACTCGCCAGCGACCTGTTTGGAATGTTCACATGCTACAAAAATTCATTGTGACATAAATTTCTAACCGGTGGTTTCCTAACCCTTAAACTTTGATGGATAACCTTAGACCTTGTTGTTGGGTGCTAAAATGTGTCTTTTAAAATTCCTAATTGCCTCACATTAATTATCAACCTGGGTAAGTCTTTTTGTTTCGAGAGTGTACACAATATGTGCAAACTATAAACCTAGAGAGTAATGATTTAAGATAATCTATTAAATTCAATACAAGAGTAAACGGATGCAATCATAAATCTCAAGATGTGACTTTTAAAGGAAATAATACATCTAAGCATCAAGACTTAATCCCGAGAAAAACCATAATCCAATCTTAAGAAAGCAATTCAATTGAGAATAACACCAACCGAGAGCACAGCAGTAATAACCGAGCTCTTTCAGCTGGATCTATCCTAATCATACTCTTATCGTAATCAATGGGAATCAATGTCTTAACTAATAATTAATTCAATCTACAGTGAGCATAAATGAAATCGAATGACAAAGCTATGAAGTACATTAGATCAGAATAAAGGAAAGTAAACTAACTGCAATGTAAACTCACAAGAAATCAGAAGATATCAAACAAAATAAACTCGTAGGAAATGCAAAGATATAAAACAGAATGAACTTATGGGAAATGAAAAAGTATCAAACAAGGAATAGTAGTAATATTTGCCAGAGAACGGGCCCTAGCCACCAGCGAATACTGCCGAGCTACTTCAGAATATCCAGATGAACAACAATGCAAGTTATATATTAATCATCAAATTCACTTGTCATTATAATATGATCTCCTTCGGAATAACATTATGTATATTGAAGTTACAATTGAGGTCCCCTGTGAAAAGCTAAATATATCCATTATCCCCTCTCCTCCTATCCTATCCTATCTATCTCTAATCTAATAATCCCATAATAATCCCCTTCTTTGATCTCTGTTTTTCATTTAAATATACAGAGAGCAGAGAGAAGTTACAACAGAGATGATTACAAAATTATTCCCATAAAAAAATTGGATTGTTCACAACAAATTGATCAGCAAGATCATATCTGAAATATCTTTCCATCAACATTCAACAAGAACAGGTCGAATTTGGTATTGCAACTGAGATAATTTGGAAGTTGCAATAACGAATATGAGAAAATCATCTTCAGAGAACCTTCTGTTTCTCTTAATAAGAACTGAATTTTGGAAATCTGCTCATTGTAAAATTAATTCGGTTCATTATGGACAAAACCCTTGTTTCTGATTTTACATATTCTTCTCCATTTGCCCAAAATGTCCAATGAAAAACTGTCACTTCTTATTCCAGCGAATTTATGAGTTGGAATATTTAATGATGAGCTGGAGATCAAATCTGCAATCTGGAAAATATCTTCGAGGCTAAAATGGTGAGTGATGTTACAACAAATTTATTAATAAACCATCATTGGTAAAATCATGCATAATAATCATCAATTTATTAAAAATAAAGGAGAAGAAATAATATTTATCCATAAGAGCATAAATAATTACAAAATGGAATTATATGATAAACCATGATAAATGACATGATAAAGAATGGTAGAAATGGATGAAATAGGTGTTAAAAAGTGATAATAATAATGACAAACTAGCGGCCCAACACTTGTCACATGCATAGTCCTAAGCAAGTGCCAACGGTTGCGAAACTCTGCCTCCATCGCGGTTTCGCACCAAATGTGTTTAATGCAGAGTTTAAATATGAACGTGGGGTTTAAGGGGGTCGGCATGTGGCCACCCCCTCCCCTTAACCATAAAATTTAAATGTAAATGGTTTGCACTGGTGGGAATTTGGAGCGCCTCTAAAAATTTGGATTTTTGCTATTTTTAACTGCAGTTAGGTGCAGTTCTCCACATTTAGTGGAGGATTTCTTGGGGATATTGGGAAAAAACTTAGCCAGGTCAATTTTTGACCAATTTGGGTGAGACAAGAGTCTACCTAGACTAATTGGAGCATTCAGGAGCCATTGGTGCAGAGAAAACACATGTATTTGTAAATTTTTGAGCATAATAAAAATATGGACATGCCATTGGGAGCTGGACCAGTAGATGTAGCCCAGGAGGGGTGAACTGATTCATCATGCCTATTGTGTAAATCTTATGTGTGGTTTTATTTCTCTGTTATACACTATTTTTCAGTGTTATTTAGGCTTATTTACATGCTTAAAATTCACAATTTCATCTACGTTTCATGGTTAAATTCCTCAATCCTTAAGAAAACAAATGGAGACAAATATGTACATGTTTTATAAATGAAAGGACACTTATCACATCAAACTAATACAGTCCTTTCAGATCAGGATGGTATCAGAGCTAGAGTTTATTCTCTGGTGTTTTTGTGCACAAATATTTCTTTAACTGTTTGCAAGTTCTCACATGCTTACTAGGCTCAAGCGTAAGAGAGGAGAAGGAAAATTGGTGGAAGCAAGAGGGTCTCAAAGTGAGCCACAGCAAAGGAGGGAAAGATTGCCACATTCTCCACCACCTAGTTCACCTCCAAAAGAAGCAGAAGTAGCATTAAGCATGCCTCTAGGAGAAGGAAAAATCCAAGAAGAGGAAAGCATTCCTTGACATGATAGAGATGGTGAGAAAAATTTATCAAGAAAGGAATGAGAGGCTAGAAGGATAAGGATCAAAACTTCACAAGGAAGGAAAAGGATCATCAGGAGGTCAAAATGATGAAGATAAATCAAAGAAAGGCAATGGATGAAATGGAGGTAGTGGAAAATCACCATCCTCACCCTCATCATCATCATCCTCTACTTCATCTTCGGTACATCAACCACACAAGTCAAAGAACAGTGGTAAAATTTCTTTTCTAAAACTTGATGTTAAGTTTGAATTGCCAATGTTTAATGGTGAAGTCAATGCAGAAAATCTTGATAATTGGATTAGACAATTGGAGGTATATTTGAGAATTCAGAACCTTCATGATGATGATACCAAAATCCAACTAGCTTCATTGAGAATGGAAGGTGCAACACTTGTTTGGTGGGAAGCCAATACAAAGGAGGATATCAAGAAACATGGTAAGATTATCCTATCATGGATTAATTTCATTACTGCAATACAACAACAGTTTTATCAATTAGCTCATATGCAGAAATCCATAATGAAATGGAAAAATTTTAGACAATTGAAAGGACAAAATGTGCAAGAATACACCCAAGAATTTAGGAGAAGAGCTCTCTTATTAGGGGTATATTTGCAGAGCCAAGATACTTTGCTCAAGTACATAGGAGGCTTACATAGCTACCTAAAACATACTATCCTCATGTTTAAACCTACAATTCTAGATGAAGTTTGTGTTAAGGCTACATATATAGAAGCTAGAGGGAAAAACATTACTGATGAGGGTAGGAAGAAACCTTTTAAGGGGAAAAACAAAGAGAATACCTCAAAAGGTAAAGGAAAAAATAAAGCATATATCAATAAAGAGGGAGAAAAAGTGGTCTGTAAACATTCTTCAAGAGAAGTACATGATGAGAATCATTGTTGGAAATTACATGCTGAAAAGAGGCCCAAACATCAACACAATAAAGGGAAACATAAAATTGTAGCTAAAACTCAACATGATTTAGGAGAGGATTCAGGTGATGAATCTAAAATTACAGCCATGGGATTGAAGAAAATGAAGGGGAAATAAATTTAAACTAAACCCAGTACTAGTACATCAAACTCTCACATAGAAGCTCCAAATGAAGAAGAGAGAATTGAACTGTTTCATGTGAGGGTCATATCCAAACATACCAAGACTAACACACTGTTTGACAGTGGGTCACAAGCAAAATTAATCTCTGAAGACTTGGTCAATAAAATCAATCTTGATACCATTCCACATCCAAAACCATATCAACTTGGGTGGATTTGTAAGGATGCAAATTTACAGGTTTCAAAGAAGTGCATATTGTGGTTTGCAATAACTGCACATTTTGTTGACACGGTTGAATTAGATGTGGTTTCGCTGGATATTACAGGTATTGTGTTGGGTAGTCCTTACTTGTATGACAGGAAAATGATCTTCCATCACCATGATAACAAATACCATTTATTCAAAGATGGAAAGGATTACATTGTTATAGCACATCGAAAGAAGACAAGTATTTCTATAGTAAAATCTGGACAAGTAAAAAGGTTGGTGAATTCAAGTAAGAATTTTCTTCTTCTAATGATTAAGCCTAAAGCTGAAGTTAATCATGAATCATTTGAGGATTGTGATCCTAAGTTGAAATCAGATTTATATGATGTAGCTGATGCACATCATGAGATGTTTCAGGAGCCAACAGGATTGCCTCCAAAAAGGGAGATTCAACATGAGATTCAGTTGCAGCAAGATTGTACTCTTCCAAACATCGAAATGTATCGCATGTAGATAATGGAGAATGTTGAAATAAAGAGGAAAATAAAGGAAATGTTGGACAAGGGACTCATAAGGCCAAGCACTTCGCCATGCAGTTCACCAATAGTCTTGATTCCAAAGAAAGATGGGACTTGGCGCATGTGTGTAGACTTCAGAGCTTTGAACAAGCTAACGGTAAAGAATCGATACCCACTCCCAAGGATAGATGATTTTATTGATTAACTGAAAGAAGCAAAGTTTTTCACTAAGTTAGATTTACGAAGTGGATATCATCAAGTAAGAATTGCAAAAAGTGATATATGGAAGACTACATTCAAAACCAAACAAGGATTCTTTGAGTGGTTGGTTGTGCCATTTGGTTTGTGTAATGCACCAACAACTTTTGTGCATGTTATGGATAATGTTTTGCATCCATTTCTTGATGACTTCGTGATTGTGTATTTATATGATATATTGATTTTCAACAAAACAAGAGAAGAGCATGTCTTGCATGTGAATAGGGTATTTTATGTTTTGAATAAAGAGAAATTTTTTCTTAAGATGTCAAAGTGTGAGTTCAGAAAGACTTATTTGGTTTATTTGTGACACATTGTAGGAGGAGGTGAGTTGAGAATTGATCCTTCTAAACTGGAACCCATTTTTAATTGGTCCACTCCCAAAACAATAACCAAGGTAAGAAGTTTCTTAGGCACACCTCAGTATTGGAGAAAGTTTATTGCTAACTTTTCTGACATAGCAGCTCCTATGCATGCAGTGAAAAGTGTGAAGAAAGGATTCCAATGGGGAGCCAAACAACAACAAGCTTCTGAAGCTTTAAAAGACAATATCAGTTCAGCTCCAGTTCTTTCATTACCAAATTTGAGACATCCATTTGAGATACAAACCGATGCTAGTGATTATGCCATGGGCATAGTACTTTTGCAGCATGCTAAGGCTATCGCTTTTCATTCTGAAACATTCAATGGTGCCATAACTAATTATCCTACATATGACAAAGAGATGTATGCATTGGTACAAAGTGTTAAGAAGTGGAAACACTAATTGATAGGTAAAGAGACGATTATACATACCGATCACCAACCATTACCGTACTTGCATTCGCAAACAAAATTTCAGCGATCACGACATTTCAGGTGGATGGATTTCCTTCAGCAATTTCACTTGGTTATAAGGTACAAGAAAAGTATTTTCAATAAATTTGTTGATATTATTTCAAGGCCAATCATAAGTGCTTCTACTTTACTTAAAAATGATTCTATTGTACATGAAAGTTACATAGAACAATATGCACATGATGTTGATTTTCAGGATGTGTATGCTAGTTTGAGTGAAGGGAATCAAGTTGAGGAAAATGATTATAACATGCATAACAATTTGTTGTTTCATCTAGGCAAGCTGTGTATAACACAAGGAGAGAGGCTTAGTGTCATGAGAGAGGCTCATTCATCTCTTATTGCTAGACACTTTGGGGTAAGAAAAACAGTGGCACATCAACAAAGGTATTGCTATTGGCCTCGCATGATAGATAGCGTGTCACGTTTTATAAGAGGTTGTTCTATGTGTGCAACAAGCAAGCCTAGAAATAGGAAGCTTGGGTTGTACACACCACTACCGGTACCATCAAGGCCATGGGAAAGTGTCTCCATGGAATTAGTTTTAGGTCTACCTATGTCAAGAAAACAACATTATTATCTTTATGTAGTTGTGGATAGATTCAGTAAAATGTGTATACTTATGCCATGTAAGAAAATCATAACTGCTGAAAAAAATGTTGAACTTTATTTTCAACATGTATGGGTTCATTATGGATTGCCAACTTCTATTGTTAGTGACAGGGATTCCAGGTTCATTGGGAATTTTTGGTCCAATCTTTGGAAGATGATGGACGCAAAGTTGAAAAATAGTACCACTTTTCATCCGCAAACTGATGGCCAAACTGAGGTGGTGAACAGAACCATTGTGCATCTATTGAGAGGATATTGTAGCAAACATCCCCAGTTGTGGGATGAACATTGCATTACATTCAACACACTTACGCGGATTAGGAATTAATGCCATAGGGAATAGGGGGACTAGAGGAAAGGAAACAAGAGAAATTGATAGGGTAACCCCCATCAAAGGTGATAAGGGGATTAGGGACCCCATTATCACAACCCATAAGCCCATATTTTTAGTAGAGGAATTGTGTTGGATGGTACAACAAGGGTTTTGGTAGGAATTTGGAGCACTTGTAGAAATACAACTACTCTAACACCACCTTAACCACAACATGTACTTTGTTCTAATGTCCCTTTTTTTCTCGATACATGAGTTCTCCTCTTACTAGGGTATTCGTATTTCATTTTTCTCAGGGATTGAATGATACCCATTGTTTCTTATTCTGTAAACATAGGGTCATCAAGAAATTGGGCCTTTACTTGGTTTCCTTTTTCTCCATTAATTTCATTTACTTTGTGGCCCTTCCACTTTTATAGGAAAACCGTCCATGCCTTCTTTGTTGATGTGGAGTTCCTTTCCTCAATGCAGTGGAATGATCCCTTGTCACCCTTTTTGTTGAGCACGTGACCACTAAGTATATGCCCCTTTTCCCAACATTCATCTACTTAAACACATTAAATATTTTCCTTTTTGTACTGTATGTTCAAGATTGCATTTCCCCCACTCTGTGATTTATTCATTGTTGTGAAACCAGCTCCAAAAATAGAAGAAAAGAGATATCAATGACTTAGAAATAAGACACTTCAAGGGGGCAACCTCCAATACATTACATGAATGAACAATTCTTAGATGATACAAATTACAAAACCTCCTTTCTATATATAGGAGTCCATAGGGCCATAATGTAATCCTAGTGGGGCCACAATGTAATCCTAGCCGACCTAACAATAATAATTTAAGGGCACAATAATAACAATATGGGGGTTACAAGGGTACAATAATAACAATATGTAGAAATTTGAATAATTTGCTGAATTATTCACTGAGATTATCCTGATTACACACTATTTAAGCTTCATGCATAATACATAACCTCTTCTACAATTGATCATCAATATGCGGAAATAGAAGTAGTCGCATGCACACATAAAAACATAATCAAGCACACATATAACACAGTATGTACTAGGGAAATAAATAGCTAAAAACCCCCCAACTATATGTATATTATAATGATAGAGAACATGTAACAATACATAGCACAAAGCTCTCACAGCTCTCAGCACTATCTCACATGCTACACACAAACTAGCACGGAAGATGAACAAGTCACAGGTTCAAATCTCCTCCACAAGTCTGCCTGCCTCTACTGCGCAATCCAAGATGAATAATGATTAGATCCAAGTTCGAATCCACCTAGCTTGTACTGCGCAATCCTCATTGGCAATCTCAATCCATGTGTGTGCAAATCTCATGCACAGCCATAGTCACAACTGATAGTAGACTCACCCTTTCACCCACCTCTAACACTGGTCTCCACTGAACTGTCCATGCATTGCAGTTAACTGATGTGTTCTTTAGTTGATTTATGAGTTAATAATTAGTGAATTAATTAATAATTAATTCACACCACTCATCACTAGTGTATTTCTCAGTTAGACTAAATACAACTAGTTCAACTAAGTTAAACCGAACACAACTCCACCAACTGTCTCATCAACTCCACCAAACTCTGCCACTTGAGTTCTAACTGAAGTCAACCATGCAATAGCTCAACTAACCCATAGGAAAAGCATATTTCCTTCTGTCAGTTGCATGTGCCACATCCAAGCATCAAAATGAAGTGCTCCAAGAGGAAAAGATAATGTTTATAGTCTAAATATTATTAAGGGTTAATAATATTCGACTGTTCTATTTTTAGCTCGGCAGTCTAAAAATAGAAACTGCCCAATGTCTAAAAATAGAGGTCCATCTATTTTTAACAACTCGAAAAATCATCCATAAATAGAATCCTGCAACTCATAGACCATGATCCATATGTCTAAAAATAGACATAGTCTAAAAATAGACTTTGCGCCAAAAATAGCCTGCGGGCCCACTTAGTGAAGGCGACTTCATTTCACTAAGCTCCATCATCTTGTTGCATTTTCAACACAATAAGGGGGTTACAATAACAACAATAAGGGACTATACTAGTAATATATGGACCTAACATGCCCCTCTCCTTCAAAAAAGTGTTTTCCTCAACGCTTGAGTATCTTTGGGTGCTTCTGTATGAAATTCCCATCCTCCCATGTAGAATCTTCAGTGGGTAATTTCTTCCACTTGATGAGATACTCTGAAATTGATCGATTACATAGCTGTCGATTTTTGCTTTCCGTGACTGCTTCAGGTTCCAATATGATTTTTCCTTACTCATCAAGTTCTGGAAATATTGTTTGAACTAGAATATTTTCACCTATAACCTTCTTTAAGCATGAAACATGGAGAATTGGATGCACTCATGAAGAAGCAGGAAGCTCCAATTTGTATGCCGTAGTACCAATATTTTGAAACACCTTGTAAGGACCATAGTAATTTGGCGATAATTTACTATCCTTCTTAGCTTGCTTGAGGGACATTTGTTTGTATGGTTGTAGCTGTAAAAATACCCATTCTCCTACATCAAAACTTCTCTCGCTGTGATGCTGATTTGCCTGTTGTTTCATTCGATTTTGTGCCAAATTCAGGTTGTCGTTTAAGAGTCGTAGAACTTCTTATTGATGCTCAATGTGATCTTCCACTGCTTGAACCTTCAAATTTTCTCTTAAAGATGATGTGATGGATGGTGGATGATATCCATAAAGTGCCATAAATGGGGTCATTTTTGCTACAGTATGGAAGGAAGTGTTAGACCACCATTCAACAAGAGGTAACCACTTGACCCATTTTTTTTGTTTATCAGATACAAAAAAACGAAGATATCCTTCCAAAAAATTATTTAATATCTCAGTTTGACCATCAGATTGAGGATGATAAGATGAGCTATGAGCTAATTGAGTACCCAAACAAGAAAATAACTCCGTCCAAAAATTTCCAGTAAAAATGGGATCTCTGTCGCTCACAATAACCCTTGGGTTTCCATGTAGCTTTTGAATTGTGTTCATAAATGTAGTAGCAACTGTACCTGCTTTAAATGGATGAGATAATGCACACAAGTGTGAATACTTGGTAAGTCTATCAACTACCACCATGATGACACTCTTTCCTTCGGACTTAGGTAAACCTGTGATAAAATCCATTGAAATCTCCTCCCAACATTGACTTGGAATGGATAAAGGTTGTAGAAGACCCGAGGTCTTAATTGTCTTAACTTTATTCTGCTGGAAAACCAAACATTCCGCCACAAAATTTTGAATATCAGATTTAAGGCCATCCCAAAAAAATTCTTTCTTCACCCTGTGGTAATTTAAAAAAAATCTTGAGTGTCCTCCTAAAGGAGAAGTGTGCAATTCCAAAAGAAACTTTTGTTTTAGTTGGGAATTCTTACAAAGATAGAAGCGATCATTGTACCATAAGGAATCATTTTTCCAACTAAATGTATCAGATGTACTAGGATCTTGCTGCAACTTTTGAATGAGTGTCTACACTTCTTCGTCCTTCTTCCATTCATTTATTTCTTTAGTTATCCAATTTGGTTGGATAATAGAAATGGCACAAAGCAATGCTTCCACCTCTTCATTCTTTCTTGAGAGTGCATTTGCAACAACATTTAGCTTCCCTTTTTTGTATATTATTTCAAATTCATAACCCAACATCTTTGTGACCCATTTTTTCTGCTCTTCTGAAGATAGTCTTTGTTCCAAAAAGTGTTTAAGACTATCATGATCAGTTTTTACCTTGAAGTGTCTTCCCATTAGGTAAGTTCTCTATTTATTTAGTGCATGCAGTATTGCTAACATTTCCTTCTCATAAATAGGTTTCTGTAAATACTTTCCTTTGATTGGACGACTTTCAAAAGCAATGGGTCTTCCTTCCTGCATTAAAACAACACCAATTCCATTTCCCGAGGCATCACATTCCATAATAAAGGTTTTTGTGAAGTTTGGCGTAGCTAAGACCGGTGCTAGGCACATTGCCTCTTTAAGATGTTCAAAGGCCTTAGTTGCTTCAGGAGTCCATGAAAATGCATCTTTCTTCAATAATGTTGTTAGAGGTGCTGCTATTCTCCCATAATTCTTAACAAACTTGAGATAATACCTTGTTAACCTGAGAAATCCTCGCAACTTCTTTATGGTTGTGGGAACTTTCCATTCCTTAATGGCTTTAATTTTGTTAGGGTCTATTTTAACACCCTCGTGAGATACAATATGACCCAGATATTCCACCTCTTGTACTCCAAAGAAACATTTGGATTTTTTTGCATATAATTGTTTCTCCCGCAATAGTTTGAGCACCCTGTCAACATGTTCAACATGATCCTTCCAGGACCTGCTGTAGATTAGTATATCATCAAAAAATACTAGCACAAATTTTCTAAGGAAGGGTTTGAAAATGGAATTCATCAACCCTTGAAATGTAGAAGGTGCATTGGTAAGGCCAAAAAGGCATGACCAAAAATTCATAATGACCCTCATGAGTTCGAAATGCTGTTTTTGGAATATCTTCAGTCTTCATTCTAATTTGATGATATCCTGAACGAAGATCCAAATTGGTAAAATAAATTGCTCCATGTAATTCATCCAATAATTCATCAATCACAGGAATGGGAAATTTGTCTTTAATGGTGAGCTTATTGAGCTCCCTATAATCCGGACACATTCGCCATGATCCATCCTTCTTGTGTACCAAAACTACAGGAGCAGAGAAAGAACTTTCACTAGGTTGAATTATACCTGCCTCTAACATTTCTGCAATCATAGGTTCAATTTCACTCTTTTGGAAGTAAGGATATCTATAAGGCCTGATGTTTGGAGGAACACTTCCTGGAATCAAATGAATAGCATGATCATGATCACGAATAGGTGGGAGTCCTTTGGGAGTTTCAAACACCTTGGAATGATTGTCCAAGACTTGTTGGAGATCTGCAGGAATAGATGATTTTGATGTTGAAACTTCTAGTGAGCATAATTGTGCAATTACGCCTCGTTGTTCTTTCTTTAGAAGCTTTGTCATGACATTAGAGCTTATTATCCTTCCTGGCTTCCCTTCAATACCCCGTAATTCGACTTCCTTTCCTTCTGAAAAAAAATTCAAGAAAAGTTCTTGAAAAATAAAAGCTACTGTCCCCAAAGATTGTAACCATTGTACTCCTAGTACAACATCAGCACCTCCCATAGGAATGGAAAGCATTGGACTAGTCAATACATATTCCCCCATGGTTAGCTTGATATTATGGCATTTTCCAGAGCAATTTATAGTTCCTCCATTTGCAACCATCACACTTGACATTCTGGTGCTAGGTATAGGAAACAATTTAATTCCTTGGCTACCTTACCATGAATAAAATTATGGGTGCTACCTGAATCAATCAACACTATTACCTTTTTCTTCTTGATTTGTCCTTCTATCTTGAGAGTTTGAGGAGTGGTAATTCCTACTAGTGCATTACACAATATGGTCGGATTCATTTCTTCCTCTTCTAGGGTTGGTTCCTGGTGTATATCCTCTTCTTGTTCATTTTCTTCTTCCTCTTCACAATCTATGTAAAATAATTTCTTCTCAGCACACTTATGACCTTTAGTGTATTTGCTATCACAACTGTAGAAAAGCCCTTTTTCTCTTTTTTCTTCCAATTGTTGTGGTGTCAACCTTGTAGGTTGTTGAAATCTAGGAGTAGCAACACTTCCCTCTTTATAGAAGTGAGTGGCAGGCTTCCTTGTCGCCATAATTTTACATTCAATTTTTCTTGCCAACCTGAATGCCTTCTCCAATGAATCAGGTTCCAAAACACGAACTTCATGTTGGATGTTATCCTTTAAAGTACCTATGAAGAGATCAATCCTGCGTTCGTCTGGAATATCAGTTACCCTTATATTCAATTTTTGGAAGTCCTCATTGTGAACCCCCACTAAACCCTTTTTTTTGAGATTTATCAATTGGCTAAAGAAGGTGTTTCTCTTTGTATCCTCATAATGTGCTATCATTTCCTCCGTAAAAATTGACCAAGTGACAAATTTTTTATGGAAGCAAAGCCATCGATACCATACAAATGTATTTTTTTCTACATGTAAAGTTGCAATGCGTACCTTTTGTGTGTTTTTCACATTATTGAGATCAAAATATTGCTCCATCTGTAGTATCCATGTTACGGTATCCTTGCCATCAAACTTCCTCATATCCATTGTTGGGGCCCTTGTTTTGAAACTTAACATATTTTGAGTTGTGGCTAGTATGTGGCGGAACGCAACCACGGTAGGTAGAAAGATGTCAAGGTTGTGAAGGAGCAAAGGACACGTGTCGCAGCTGTTGCGGGAGCAAGCACAGATGGCAAAAGAGCATGGAAGGAAACAAGCAGTGGAACTCTCGATGAACAGAAAGAAACAGAAGATAGTCGAGCGAGAAGAAAGGAGGAACTGTCAGTCACGCTGGCAGCAGAACAAATAGGCAGGCAGCCAGCGGATAGGAAGGTTGGTGCAGACGGGAATAGGCAATAGGGATCCGCAGGAGAGCTCTGTTTGGGTTGTATTGTTATCCATTCCTCTGTGTTTCTATATTTTCTCTCCGTCCAATAGGACTTCTTGTATTCTGCTCTGTTCATGCTCACACAGTTGAGCCTTGTACTAGTTTTCCACTGATAGATGGTGCTTAATATAATCAGAAGTGTTGTTTCGAGTATCTGTTATGGGTTTGAATGAATGGTTTTGCAAGCACTTTTTAAAATTTTATTTACTGCAATTCTGAATGCATTTCAGAGAGATATATGTTATTGAACGTTTTGTTATGGTTGTTTAGACTTTTAACTTAACTTTGATTCAACTGTATCGATGTTGTTGGGATGATACCGATCGACTCCCTATCATAGTAAGGTTGCAGCATGCCTCGGGTGACACTTTCAGCTCTTCAGAGCAGGGTGAAAATGCCAGCGTGAAGCTAGACTATGGCATAAAACCTTGTTGGCCCTTAACCTAAAACCGCGTCTTCTCTACAAGACCTGTTCTCTCGCCAAAAATTGGTTCCGTTGCCAGGACCTGGAAATTCATTTGGGAGCTAGATCATGGTATATTGGATCTTCGAAAGAGAAATACGACGCTGGTGGGATTACCACCTAGATCAGTTCATTGCTCAACAAGCTGAGCTTAGGCGACAGAAGGAGAAAACGATTAAAAACCTGGTTCTATTATCCGAATCTGCTAGTGACACCTATGAAGTATTTTGGGGAAAGTTCCCAGAAGAACTCTATATCTGGTTGCGGAGGCTTCAGACCAAGGCTGTCAAAGAGAAGTCGCGGAAGATCAATCGCAGCGCAAGTGGGTGCAAGAGGATCTGGTGGCCCTTCACTAGTTAAACTCTGATTTAACCCGAGCTGTAGATTCTTGGGTGGAATCTACCTTGGACGGATATATAGTGGAGTTTGCAGCCATGTGCTACCAGTATTTCTCAAGATCAGAAGATACCTTTAGATCTGGGTTAAGGGGGAAGCTGCTGAAGGAGATTCCTTTGTGGATTAAGGCATTGATGGTAGACGAAGGATTGATGGGATTCCAAAAAGCAAAGATGGAAGCGTAAAACCTTCGGTGCTGGGGGAAGGGATTAAGGGAGAGATGTTACAAGAACCATGAGAAGGGGGAGTAGGAGTATGGATGTCGAGACCGCCAATAGGCTCAGGGAGCGACAAGCACATCGGAGGGCGAAGATTGCAGAAAGGTCGCAAGAGAGGGTGATGAAGGAGTTGAAAAGACAGGAAAGCGGTCGAAATAAAAAAGAGGAGGCGCTTCAGATGACCAAGGGAATGGAAGGTTAGGTGGGTCCCCATGATATAAGAGGGGCCATGAGAGAAGTGCGGCAGGTGTATAGGAGTCCAGCCCAGATGGAGAAAGGAAATAAGTCTGATGGAGAAGGTACAGACACGCGCCCGGAGGAGGTGTCCGATGTGGAGATGCACGTTGCAATGGAGCAACTATTTCTAGAAAGGCTGACGTCCATATCTCAAGGTATTCCTAGTCCCCACAGTTCAAGTAGCTCTAGTCCCAACCTTACCCTAGTGCTCTATAAGCCCATAAGTGAAATTTTTGTTAAGTTGCGTGAATTAAGTAAGTTGCATAATATTCAGTCTCCAACAGTAACACATACTAGTAGTAGGATTGCTAGGGGAACAATCTCACAACCAGGATCCAATGGCTTCATTTTAGTAACACCTATTCAAGTGAAAATTGCGGGATCACTTACCCGGTATCCAGAATTCTCTGGGAGGGGTAACAACGACGTAGAAATGCACTGGTACCTCTGCGAGGCCATATGGAGAGCACGACAGACACCAAATGTTGGGAAGTTGATAGAATTTCAGACCACCCTTAGGGAGAGAGCCCTACGCTGGTTTATGAAATTGTCGGAAGCTCACCCGAATCCAGCGATGGTAGATGTAAAGAGGGATTTCATTCAGGAATTCAAACTGCCCCAAACAGATCAATAATGCATGTCAGATATGTGGGAAATAAAGCAGCGAGAAGGAGAAACTGCTTGGGATTTGATGCAGAGATTCAAGGACGCAATCAGAAAAATCAGCTATCTAATTGATCCAAACTATCAGAGGGACTAGTTCATTAAAGATCTACTACCTTTGACCCGAACTCCATTGACTCAACAAAGGATCAAGACGTTGCAGGACACACTAGAGTAGACAATGAAGATAGAAGCCATAGCGGGTTACCCGCAAGAGTTTAAGGGAGGAGCAGCGATACAAGACCCCTCTATAATGGGTCTGCAACATCAAATAGCTAGTCTGACAGAAAAACTCAAGGAAATGCAACCAATGCGACCAGCGAGACCGAATGTATGGTGCATGCATTGTCTCGTGGAGGGACATGTGGCAACTGAATGTTCCCGGTTGTGGGGCCAAAATGTGGGGACATCGGCCGTAGGGGAACAGGGGGCTCCACCACTAGGATGGGTTGCGCAAATAAACACCCAGGGGATATATCCATTGCAACAGCAATACACAGGGTTCCCTACACAACAAAGTCCAACCACCAATGAGTACTATGAAATATGCAAAAATATGGGCCATCAACCTCGCCTGTGTCTGATCTTACAAAAATATTCCAATTTTCCAAATAATATATACTGTGAGTTCTGTGCCTCAACCACCCATAGCACAGAGCAGTGCCGAGCACTGGATGCACTAGCAGAGCAGCTGGACCAGCCTTCATATAGAGTAAACAAAGCTCCCCGAGGAAGAGGAGGAGGCATGAGGGGAGGCCGAGCAGGAGGTAGAGGTCCAGTAAGATGCTACAACTGCGACCAGGAAGGACATGTAGCTAGAGAATTTCCACTCCCTAGAAGACCCTGGTGTTCTCAGTGCCGGGTTAACACACATGCAACAGAAGATTTCCCGGAGCTTATCAAAATATGGGAGGAAAGAGCTAGATAGAGGGGGACAAGTTTAGTAAATGCAGAACCCAGGTTAATGGGAAATCAGACAATCCAGAATGTGGCCATAGTGACACAAGGAGGCAAAATAATGGGGGAAGATGCGCGTACTATGGACCTAATAAAATTGATCAGTCCAACATCCCCAAAGCTCTTGATCAAACCAGAACGACAGAAACAATTTTTTCAAGAAGCAGCAGAAAAATTTTCCCAATTGGGGGGAAACAAAGGAATTGAGTTACAAAAAAACCAGGAAGACAATGAAACCCAAAGTAATTCTGAAGCTTTGATCCAGGAGTGGTTCCATCTATTCCTAAAAAATTTTAACAACACACCAATGCTAGAACGTCTAAAGCAGAAGTTGGAAGGGGTGCTGAAGAAGAACACAAGAGCAAGAGAATCAGCAGAGGCAGAATAGAAGTATGTACAGAGAATAAAGAGATATAAACGAAGGAAGGGAAAGAAATTTCGAGTGAACACACAAGTTGCGGGGTTCCAGATTAAAGACACCATGCTTGATTTGGAATCTGATGTCAAAATCCTACCAAGAAAAACTTGGGAGGCATTAGGGAAGCCAAGATTGACATATTCCCCAATTCAACTTTGGATGGCGAACTAGTATTGAATTGTTCCCATCGACCGACTGGAGGAGGTTTAAGTTGACATTGCGGGAGTAAAGACATTTAAGGACTTTGAAGTCATCGACATCATGGGAGATAAAGATCCATACCCTACACTGTTAGGAATTGATTGGACCTTTGAAAATTATGCAATAATCGATCTGAAGAAAGAACTGATGACCTTCAAGGATGGGGAGATCAGAGTCACTCAGCCACTCGACCCATACCAAGGACCGAGATATACAGAGACTGTGGGTAACAGAGAAGATGCTCAGCTTATGGACCATCTCTATCAAATGACCGCAAGAAGAATAGAAGATTACATTAACCCAACAATAGAAGGCTCAGTAAGCTAGAGAAGCATCCAAAGCTCAGAATTGGGATCAAAAATAGCTTGGGATGATTGGCAGCAAGGAGGGTATGAAACAAATACAAGGAGATGCGCCAATATTGGAAGAGTCAATTGGATCGAGGCCGAGATTCAGGAACACCCAATCTTATCTAATATGAAGGTTGTAAGCCTTTTCATAGCCAAGATAGAAAATACGGTACCGGAAAGTCACAGATTACCATTGATGCACATGGCATTACAATCCACATCCGCAAGATGGTGGAGTAATCATCGCAACTCATTGACACAATGGGACGAAGTTGTTGTAGCACTGAAAGCCAGATTTAAGGAGGAGGAAGGACCCAGAAGTAAGGACAAGTACCGAGGGGACTTAGACCCTAGAAACCATCTGGAGAAATGTGAAGCCCAATGGAGAATTGATGGATATCTAGAAGAACTATGGGTCCACCGTTTTATCCACTCTCTGGACATAATTCCAAAGGCCTAGTACCTGACGGAGGAAAAAAGGAGAGGGACCCAAAAATGGCAGGAAGTTGCAGACAACTTCACACAGTGTTTCTCGTTTGAAGGAAAGACCTATTGAGATTGCAACAAGATGATGAGCTTAGTGGAAAGAAGTCACCTTCACTAAGTGGGCCCGCAGGTTATTTTTGGCGCAAAGTCTATTTTTAGACTATGTATATTTTTAGACATATGGATCATGTTCTATGAGTTTCAGGATGCTATTTGTGGATGGTTGGTCAAGTCGGAAAAAATAGATGGACTTCTATTTTTAGACATATTGGGCGGAATCTATTTTTAGATTGCTAGTCTAAAAATAGATATGTCGAATATTATTAGCTCTTAATAATATTTGGACTCTAAACATTATCTTATTCTCTTGGATCACTTCAGTTAAGTGCACAGATGTGGCACAGGAGCTGACAGAAGGAATTACGCTATTCCTAAGGGTTATGTGGAGCTATTGCATGGATACTTCAGTTAGAACTCATGTGACAGAGTTTGGTGGAGTTGATTGAGGAAGTTAGTGGAGTTGTATTCGGTTTAACTAATCTAAACATAGTTGAGCTATTTGTATTCAGTTTAACTAATTGATACAATTAGTGAGAGTGGTGTGAATTAATTATTAATTAATTCACTAATTATAAACTCATTAATCAACTAAATAATGCATCAGTTAACTTCAGTGCATGGATAGTTTCAGTGGAGACCAGTGCAGAAATAGATGAAAGAGCAGGATAACTATCAGTTGTGACTATACAGTTGCTATTTGCAACACACAGATAATTGGAGAAGCCCATGAGGATTTCACAGTACAAGCCAAGTGGTTTATGTTATTTAATGAGCCATCCCATAGCATTTATTACGCAATAGAGGCTGGCTATCAAGTGGCAAAATATTGGAGCATGTGTTTTGCTAGATCTAGCTTGATAGTGTGTAGAAATTCGAGGTTGTGCTGAGAGCTTGTGAGGAGCTTTGTACAATGATTTTTACATCATCTCCATGAAATATAATATATAGATAGTTGGGGTTTTCAGCTTTAAGATTTCCCATGAAATATTGTGTTCATATGTGTGATTGTTTATGGTTTTAATGTGCGCATGCGATTGTTTATATTTCCACAGTTAATGATCAATGGTAGAAGAGATTATGTATTGTGCATGAAGCTAAAATAGTGTGTGATAAGGAGAACCTCGGTGAATAATATTTCAGTTATTCAAATTTCTACATGGTATTAGAGCGGTATTGATCATTGGAGCAATTGCAAAACATTGAAGCAGTTGAGTTTTGCGCTGGTGGAATTCGAATTTGCAGCAGTGTTTTCTTGGTGTCGAAGTTGAGATGTCTTTCAACAGATTGCGATTGGAGTATGTCCTTGAGGGCAGCTCGAATTATATTGCATGGAAGGACAGGATGGAGGCGGTGCTGGATGACAATGGGTTGAAGGAGTTCATAGATGCAGAAATTCCAAAGCCTACTTCTAGCGATGATGTCGTACTTGACAAATGGCAAAAGAAGATAGAAAAGTACCAAACGATTCTGTTGGAAGGTGTGAAGGATCACATAGTGTCCAAACTTCATGGTAAGGCTTCTCCATTCTTGATGTGGAAAGCTTTGACACATTTATTTCAAAGCAAGAGCGACCAGAGGAAGTTGGCGCTCAAGGATAAACTCAGAAACATAAAAATGGAGAAAGGCGACAGTATGCCTAGGTACCTCACGAAGTTCATCCAATGCAGGGATGAGCTAGGAAGTGTGGGGGTTACTGTTGATGACGAGGACTTGGTGAGCTTGGCTTTCCTTGGGCTTCCGAAGAGTTGGCATTCCTATTAGGACTCTATCAATGGTCGAGAGAAATTGCCAGGATGGGAGCGACTTTGGTCGGATCTTGTGCAAGAGGAGACAAGGCATAGTACCAGGGATGGATCTTCATCAAAGAACTTGGATGAAGAGAATTGTGCTTTGGCTGCCAAAGAAAATAAGGGGAAGAGCAAGAAGCATTCTTCTCGAAAGGCAAGAAGCAGGACATGTCCAAGGTGAAGTGCTTTCACTGTCACCAACACGGACATTACGCCACAAATTGTCCACAGAAGAAGAAAAATAAGCAGGCTGATGGGACTGCAGCTGGAGAGGCCTTAGCCTCACAGTTTGAATGGATTTTTCGCTGATCGCATGCTTGGTCTCAAGTGTGACGGGTTCAGTGTGGTTTCTTGACAGTGGTGCGTCTTTTCACATGACAGGAGATCGATTTGTTCTTTGATGCGGATGAGAAAGATCTTGGAGTGCACATCGAGATGGGCGATGATGGTAGATACAGTGCGACCGGTATCGGTACCATTTCCTTTGAGAGGGAGTCTTGTAAACCCTTCGTATTGAAGGAAGTGATGCATGTTCCAGGATTGAAGAAGAATCTTATCTCTGTGGTGATGTTAGAAGACAAGGGATATGATGTTGTCTTTAGCGAGGGAAAGGCTTTCCTGCACAGTAAGGCAACTGGTGAGACCCGGAGGATAGGGGTTCAAGTTAAGAACCTTTATCAATTTCAAGTATATGGCTGCGTAGAAATGGCAGGCAAGGCAGAAGGAGTGGTGAGCCGGGATGATGGTGAGTTGTGGCACCGGAGATTGGGCCACCTTCACCATGGAGTTTTGAAGATACTGCAGCAGATTTCTACTGGGCTTCCTAAAGGCACTCTTGCGTAGTCAGATCAGTGCAAGGGGTGTACCTTGGGAAAATTTGTGAAAGCCACCTTTCACGAGAAGGATATTCATGCCACGACAATCCTTGAGAGAATTCACATAGACGTGTGTGGACCTTTCTCAATAGCTTCGACAGCAAAGCACTGGTATTATGTGATATTTGTTGATGATTTTTCTCGTAAGTGTTGGATCTTCTTCATGCAGAAGAAGAGCGAGACATACTCAAAGTTCTATGAGTTCAAGGCACTGGTTGAGAAATAATCGGGGAAGCAGGTGAAGGCTCTTAGGAGCGACAATGGTGGTGAATTCATCTCTGGCGAATTCAAGGAATTTTGCAGCGCAGAAGGAATTCAAAGAGAGCTCATAGCACCTCATAACCCACAGCAGAACGGGGTTGCTGAGCGGAAGAATAGAATGATCGTGAGTGCTGCACGGGCGATGTTGCATGATCAGGGCATTCCCATACACTTGTGGGCTAAGGCATGCAATACTGCATTATATGTGCAAAACCGTTGTCCTCACAGGATACTTGGCATGAGTACACCCGAGGAGGCGTTTTCTGGTAAGAGGCCTGATATTTCCCATTTGAGGATTTTTGGTTCACCTGTTTACATTCATGTGATGAAGGATGCCAAGAAGAAGCTGGAGTCGACTGCAGAGGTTGGGATATTTGTGGGGTACACTGATACGCCCCACAACTATCGTGTGTATTTTCCAAACAGTCGCAAGACTGTTGTGCGATGGGATATCAAATTTCATGAGGAGAATGTAGAAATTTTCTGAATAATGAATAATTATCCATCGAGATTATCCTGATCACATATCAATTCGAATTCATATGCAACACATAATCTCTTCCACTCATATCATCACACGTGCGGAAATAAAACAAGCGGTATGCGATCAAAAGATCATCAAAACATCACACACATTACACAGTATGTATGGGGAAATCTTATAGCTAAAAACCCCCAGCTATTCTGTATATTATAATGGAGAGAGCATGTAACAATCTCAGTAAAATACTCCTCACAAGTACTCAGTACTGTCTCATAAAGTTACACACAAACTAGCTTGGTTTTGAATAGGTCACTGGTTCAAAACTCATCCACTAATTGCCTGCCTCTATTGCGCAATCAAGGCTGGTCTAATGAGAGATCCAAGGTTCGAATCTCCTTGGCTTGACAATGCAATCATCATGGGAAATTCCTCCAAGTGTGGTGCAAATCTCATGCACAACTGATGTCACAACTGATAGCTATCTCAACCCTTTCATCTACCTCTTTCACTGGTCTCCACTGAACTGTCCATGCACTGTAGTGAAATGATGTGTTCTTGAGTTGAATCATGAGTTAATAATTAGTGAATTAAATAATATTTAATTCACTCCACTCATTACTAGTTGATTAGCTAGTTAAACTAATCTCAACTAGTTCAACTAAGTTAAACCGAACACAACTCCACTAGCTGTCTCATCAACTCCACCAAACTTCTGCCACTGAAGTCCTAATTGAAGTCAACCATGCATGAGCTCACCAAACCCTTAGGAATAGCGTAATTCCTCTGTCAGATGCATGAGCCACTTCTGTAGCTCGAACTAAAGTGCTCCAAGAGAGTAAACTGAAGTTTAGAGTCCAAATATTATTAAGGGTAAATAATATTTGACTTCCCTATTTTTAGGATAGGCGGTCTAAAAATAGACTTCGACCTATAGGTCCAAAAATAGAGGTCCATCTATTTTTACCAACATGACCAATACTCCAAGAATAACATACTGCAACCCTTGGACCATGCTCCATATGTCTAAAAATAGACATAGTCTAAAAATAGACTTTGCGCCAAAAATAGCCTGCGGGCCCACTTAGTGAAGGCGACTTCATTTCAATAAGCTCCATCATCTTGCTGCATTTTCAACACTCCCTCTCAGCAAGATATGGATTATCTGCAACCCCTATCCTGCCTCTGTGGAATTCGAACTTTCTCCTGGTGAGCGCCTTCGTCAAGATGTCAGCATCCTGATCCTCCGTGGGAACATATGAAAGTAACATGATTCTCCGCTGAACACAATCTCTGATATGATGGTACCTGATGTCGATGTGTTTGGATCTATCATGAAATACTGGATTAACCGAGAGCTTAATGCAGCTCTGATTATCACAATAAATCACAGTAGGCTCCAAGTGCGACCCGAACAATCCGACAAGGATCTTCCTCATCCAAATAGCCTCGCATGCAGCCAAGCTAGCTGCCATGTACTCGGCCTCTGCTGAACTGAGTGCCACGAATCTCTGTTTCCTACTGTACCAGGAAACTGTTGTCGATCCAATGTTGAAAATACCTCCAGATGTGCTCTTCCGGTCCTTTGGGATCCCTGCCCAATCTGCATCCGTGAAGCCAGAAAGCCTCACCTCATCCTCCTGTCTGTACCACAGACCATATCCCGATGTGCCACTAAGATAACACAATACATGCTTGCCTGCCTTCCAGTAGAGCTTGGTAGGCTTAACCATAGCTTGCGAAAGCTGGTTAACAGCATAGCATATATCGGGTCGTGTATTGACCAGATACATAAGCGACCCCACCAACTGTCGATAGACAGTGGCATCCACTACCTCCGCTGAAGTAGCATCCTCCTTCCTCAAACCACCAGGAAGAGGAGTGTCAACAGGCTTGCAGCCATGCATGTTGAACCTCTCCAGAATCTCCCGGGCATACTTGCCCTGAGAAACAAACAGTCCTCCACTGCGCTGCCAAATCTCCAATCCCAGGAAATAATGAAGGATGCCCAAGTCCTTCATCTCAAACTCTCGTGCAAGATCCTCCTTGCATGAAAGTATCAACGGCTCATCGCCAGTCAAAATCAGATCATCTACATACAGTACGATGATCAACAGCTTCCCCTCTACCACAATCTGGTACAGGTTTGGATCCGCCTCACTCTTGGAGAATCCAAGCCCGGTGAAGTAGCTGTCTATCCGAGTGTACCAAGCACGAGGTGCTTGCTTCAGCCCGTACAGTGCTCTCTTGAGTCGGCACACATGCGACTCCCTGCTGAAGATCTCAAAACCTTCAGGCTGCTCTATGTACACCTCCTCCTCAATAACTCCATTGAGGAACGCAGTCTTCACATCCATCTGATGAATGTGCCACCCCATCTGCGTTGAGAGAGCAAGGATCGTCCGTATGGAAGAGTACCTTGCGATAGGTGCAAAAGTCTCCTCATAATCGATCCCCTCGATCTGTGAAAAGCCACGGGCGACAAATCTCGCCTTGTACTTCTCCACACTCCCGTCAGCTGCCTGCTTCACTTTGTAGATCCATCGCGAACCCACCACTGATTTTCCCTCCGGTCTTGGGACAATCTCCCATGCACTGTTTCTGACGATCGAATCATATTCTTCGATCATGGCATCTACCCATGCGGGTTCCTCCATAGCTTCCTCAAAAGAGGATGGCTCCGTCATGACACATTGACTCATAAGATCCATGTATCCAGTGTACCGATCCGGTGACTGCCTCTGTCTGCGCTGTGTTGTAGGTGGTCCTACAACCTTCTCTACATCTCGAGCCAGTCGCTCAGCTTCTGTAGTGCGCTTGCGCCCTCTGATGGTTGGTGATGCATGGGTGGTTTCTTCCACCTCCTGAACTTCCTCTTGTGGCTGATCCACATCCGGAAGCTCCTCCTTAGGAACTAACAACTCCTCATCTGCATGCAAGTGTGGCTCCCTCTCAAGCGAACACTGCATGGCTTTCTCCTCCTAAAACTTGATATCCCGTCGCACAATAGTCTTGCGACTATCTGGCACATACACCTGATATTTGTGAGGTGTATCAGTGTACCCCACAAATATTCCAACCTCTGCGGTCAGATCCAGCTTCTTTCTGGCATCCTTCGTCACATTCATGTAGACAGAAGAACCGAAAATTCTCAAATGAGAAATGTCAGGTCTCTTACCAGAATAAGCCTCCTCTGCTGTACTCATGCAAAGAACCTTGTGAGGACAACGGTTCTGCACATATACTGTTGTATTTCATGCCTCAGCCCACAAGTGAAGGGGTAGGCCCTGATCATGCAACATCGCCCGTGCAGCACCCATGATCGTTCTGTTCTTCCACTCAGCCACCCCGTTCTTCTGTGGGTTATGGGGTGCGATGAGCTCTCTCTTAATCCCTTCTGTGCTGCAAAAGTATTTGAATTCAGCCGAGATGAATTCACCACCATTGTCGCTCCTAAGAGCCTTCACCTTCTTCCCCGATTCCTTCTCGACCAGTGCTTTGAACTCACAGAACTTAGAGTATGTCTCGCTCTTCTTCTGCATGAAGAAGATCCAGCACTTTCGAGAGAAATCATCAACAAAGATCACGTAGTACTTGTGCTTTGCTGTCAAAGCTATTAAGAAAGGACCACACACGTCTGTGTGAACTCTCTCAAGGATCGTCGTGGTGCGACTATCCTTCTCGTGAAAGGTGGCTTTCACATATTTTCCCAAAGTACACCCCTTGCACTGATCTGACTGCGCAAGGGTGCCCTTAAGAAGCCCAGTAGAAATCTGCTGCAGGATATTCAAAGCTCCATGGTGAAGGTGGCCCAATCTCCTGTGCCGCAGTTCGCCCTCATCATCCTGGCTCACCACTTCTCCCGCTTTGCATGCCATTGCTGCGCAGCCATCTACTTGCAACTGATAAATGTTCTTGACTCAAACCCCTATCTTCCGGGTCTCTCCAGTAGTCTTACTGCGCAGGAAGGATTTTCCTTCGCTGAAGACCACATCATACCCCTTGTCTTCCAACATCACTACAGAGATCAAGTTCTTCATCAATCCTGGAACATGAAAAACATCCTTCAATATGAAAGGTTTACAAGACTCCCTCTCAAAGGAAATGGTACCGATACCAGTCGCACTGTATCTACCATCATCGCCCATCTTGATGTGCACTCCAAGATCTTTTTCCTCCAGATCTGAAAACAGATCTCGATCTCCCGGCATGTGGAATGACGCATCACTGTCCAAGAACCATACTGATCCCATCACACTTGAAACCAAGCATGCGATCAGTGAAAAGTCAAGCTCAAACTGCGAGGCCAAAGCCTCTCCATCTGCAGATCTTCCCACTTGCTTGTTTTTCTTCTTCTGCGGACAATTTGTGGCATAATGTCCGTGCTGGTGACAGTGAAAACACTTCACCTTAGACATGTCTTGCTTCTTGCCCTTTGCACTGGAATGAGAAGTTTTCTTGCTCTTCCCCTTCTTTTCTTTGGCAGCCAAAGCGCAATTTTCTTCATCAGGTACCTTTGATGAAGATCCATCTCTGGTAGTCCTCCTTATCTCCTCCTGCATGAGATCCGCCCAAAGGCGCTCCCATCCTGGCAACTTCTCCCGACCATTGACACTATCTTGATAAGAATACCAAGCCTTCAGAAGACCAAGGAGAGCCAGGTCTACCATGTCCTCTTCTTCGACAGTCACCCCCACACTTCCCAGCTCATCTCTGCATTGAGTGAACTTCGTGAGGTATTTGGCGATACTGTCGCCTTTCTCCATCTTGATTTTTCTGAGTTTATCCTTGAGCGCCAGCTTCCTTTGGTCTCTCTTACTCTAGAATAGATCTGTCAATGCTTTCCACATTAAATATGGAGAAGCTTTTCCATGCAGGCTGGATACAATATGATCCTTGACGCCCTCCAACAGAATCCTTCGACATTTCGCCATCTTCTTTTGCCAAGCTTCGACTTCAGCAGGATCAGTGGGCTTTTGGACATCCGTATCTACGAACTCCTTCAGTCCATTATCTTCTAATACTGCCTCCATGCGATCTTTCCATGCAACATAATTCGAACTACCTTCAAGAGCATATTCGAGTCGCAAACCGTTGAAAGACATTTTCAACTCCGGCACCAAGAAAACAAACTGCTGCAAAATTCAAATTCCAAGCTCAAAGCTCAACCGCTCTTGATCTGTGAGAACAAATTATTTCTAGCACAGAGATCGACTGCAGGGGCATTTACTGGATGTATCACCTTTCAATGGAAAGGATGAATCCAGAGGCTACCTGGCCCGCATGCAGACTCTGTCTACCGAAATATGTTTGTAATCATTGTGATGATCAATCTCTGCTCCGATAGCTCTGATACCATGTAGAAATTTGTTGAATAATGAATATTTTTCCACCGAGATTATCCTGATCACATATCAATTCGAATTCATATGCAACACATAATCTCTTCCACTCAGATCATCACACATGCGGAAATAAAACAAGCGGTATGCGATCAAAAGATCATCAAAACATCACACACATTACACAGTATGTATGGGGAAAGCTTATGGCTGAAAACCCCTAGCTATTCTGTATATTATAATGGAGAGAACATGCAACAATCTCAGTACAATACTCCTCACAAGTACTCAGTACTGTCTCATAAATTTACACACAATCTAGCTTGGTTTTGAACAGGTCACTGGTTCAAAACTCATCCACTAATTTCCTGCCTCTATTGCGCAATCAAGGCTGGTCTAATGAGAGATCCAAGGTTCGAATCTCCTTGGCTTGACAGCGCAATCATCATGGGAAATTCTTCCAAGTGTGGTGGAAATCTCATGCACAACTGATGTCACAACTGATAGCTATCTCAACCCTTTCATCTACCTCTTTCACTGGTCTCCACTGAACTGTCCATGCAATGTAGTGAACTGATGTGTTCTTGAGTTGAATCATGAGTTAATAATTAGTGAATTAAATAATATTTAATTCACTCCACTCATTACTAGTTGATTATCTAGTTAAACTAATCTCAACCAGTTCAACTAAGTTAAACCGAACACAACTCCACCAACTGTCCCATCAACTCCACCAAACTTCTGCCACTGAAGTCCTAACTGAATTCAACCATGCATGAGCTCACCAAACCCTAGGAATAGCGTAATTCCTCTGTCAGATGCATGAGCCACTTCCAAGGCTCGAACTGAAGTGCTCCAAGAGAGTAAACTGAAGTTTAGAGTCCAAATATTATTAAGGGTAAATAATATTTGACTTCCCTATTTTAGGATAGGCAGTCTAAAAATAGACTTCGACCTATAGGTCCAAAAATAGAGGTCCATCTATTTTTACCAACATGACCAATACTCCAAGAATAACATACTGCAACCCCTGGACCATGCTCCATATGTCTAAAAATAGACATAGTCTAAAAATAGACTTTGCGCCAAAATCACCTACGGGCCCACTTAGTGAAGGCAACTTCATTTCACTAAGCTCCATCATCTTGCTGCATTTTCAACAGAGAAAGCCATGAAGTGTTCGCTTGAGAGGGAGCCACACTTGGATGCAGATGAGGAGCTATTAGTTCCTAAGGATGAGTCTCAGGATGTGGATCAGCCACAAGATGAGGTTCATGGAGTGGAAGAGACCACTCAAGTAGCGCCAACCATCAGAGGGCAGAAGCACACTACAGAAGCTGAGCGACTGGCTCAAGATGCAGAGAATGTTGTAGGAGCACCTACATCATAGCGCAGTCAGAGACAATCACCTGACTGGTATACTGGATACATGGCTCTTATGAGCAAGTGTATCGTGACAAAGCCATCCTCTTTCGAGGAAGCTGTGGAGGACCCCGCATAGGTAGATGCCATGGTGGAAGAGTATGATTCGATTGTCAGAAACAGTGCATGGGAGATTGTCCCAAGGCCGGAAGGGAAATCAGTGGTGGGTTCGAGATGGATCTACAAAGTGAAGCAGGTAGCTGATAGGAGTGTGGATAAGTACAAGGCAAGATTTGTTGCTCGAGGCTTTTCACAGATTGAGGGGATCGATTATGAGGAGACCTTTTCACCTGTCGCAAGGTATTTTTCCATACGGACGATTCTTCCTCTCTCAGCGCAGATGGGGTGGCACATTCATCAGATGGATGTGAAGACTGCATTCCTCAACGGATTCATTGAGGAGGAGGTGTACATAGAGCAGCCCGAAGGTTTCGAGATCTTCAGCAGCGAGTCGCATGTGTGAAGGCTCAAGAGAGCGTTGTATGGGTTGAAACAAGCACCTCGTGCTTGGTACACACGGATAGACAGTTATTTCACTGGACTTGGATTCTCCATGAGTGAGGCGGATCCTAACCTATACCAGATTGTGGTGGAGGGTAAGTTGTTGATCATTGTACTTTATGTAGATGATTTGATTTTGATAGGTGATGAACTATTGATACACTCATGCAAGGCTAATCTTGCAAAGTAGTTTGAGATGAAGGACTTGGGCCTCCTTCATTATTTCCTGGGATTTGAAATTTGGTAGCGCAGTGGTGGACTGTTTGTTTCTCAGGGTAAGTATGCCCGGGAGATACTGGAGAAGTTCAACATGCATGGCTGCAAGCCTGTTGATACTCCTCTTCCTGGTTGATGGAGGAAGGAGGATGCTACTTCGGCGGAGGTAGTGGATGCCACTGTTTATTGACAGTTGGTGGAGTCGCTTATGTATCTGGTCAATACATGACCCGACATATTCTATGCTGTTAATCAGCTTTCACAGGCTATGGTTAAGCCAACCAAGCTCTTCTGGAAGGCAGGAAAGCATGTATTGAGATATCTCAGAGGCGCATCGGGATATGGATTATGGTACAAATAGTCGGATGAGGTGAAGCTATGTGGCTTCGTGGATGCAGATTGGGTAGGGAACCCAACAGACAGAAAGAGCACATATGGAGGGATTTTTAGTATCGGTTCAACAGCAGTTTCTTGGTACAGCAGGAAGTAGAGATTCGTGGCACTTAGTTCAGCAGAGGCCCAGTATATGGCAGCGAGTTTGGCTGCATGTGAGGCTATATGGATGAGGAAGATCCTGGTCGGGTTGTTCGGTTCACACTTGGATCCTACTGTGATTTATTGTGATACTCAGAGTTGCATCAAACTCTCGGTTAATCCAGTATTTCATGATAGTTCTAAACACATTGACATCCGGTATCATCATATCATAGATTGTGTGCAGCGGAAGATCATGTTACTTTTATACATTCCCACGGAGGATCAGGATGCTGATATCTTGATGAAGGCACTCATTAGGAGAAAATTCGAATACCACAGGGGTAGGATAGGGGTTGCAGATAATCCTTATCTTTTTGAGAGGGAGTGTTGAGATTGCAACAAGATGATGAGCTTAGTGGAAAGAAGTCTCCTTCACTAAGTGGGCCCGCAGGCTATTTTTGGCGCAAAGTCTATTTTTAGACTATGTCTATTTTTAGACATATGGATCATGTTCTATGAGTTGCAGGATACTATTTTTGGATGGTTGGTCAAGTCGGAAAAAATAGATGGACTTCTATTTTTAGACATACAGGGTGGAATCTATTTTTATATTGCTAGTATTAAAATAGATATGTCAAATATTATTAGCTCATAATAATATTTGGACTATAAACATTATCTTATTCTCTTGGAGCACTTCAGTTAAGTGCACAGACGTGGCACAGGAGCTAACAGAAGGAATTACGCTATTCTTGAGGGTTATGTGGAGCTATTTCATGGATACTTCAGTTAGAACTCATGTGACAGAGTTTGGTGGAGTTGATTGAGGAAGTTAGTGGAGTTGTATTCAGTTTAACTAATCTAAACATAGTTGAGCTATTTGTATCCAGTTTAACTAATTGATAAAATTAGTGAGAGTGGTGTGAATTAATTATTAATTAATTCACTAATTATAAACTCATTAATCAACTAAATAATGCATCAGTTAACTTCAGTGCATGGACAATTTTAGTGGAGACCAGTGCAGAAATAGGTGAAAGAGTAGGTTAACTATCAGTTGTGACTATACAGTTGCTATTTGCAACACACAGATAATTGGAGAAGCCCATGAGGATTGCGTAGTACAAGCCAGGTGGTTTATGTTATTTAATGAGCCATCCCATAGCATTGATTACGCAATAGAGGTTGGCTATCAAGTGGAAAAAGATTGGAGCATGTGTTTTGCTAGATCTAGCTTAATAGTGTGTAGCAATTTGAGGTTGTGCTGAGAGCTTGTGAGGAGCTTTGTACAATGATTGTTACATGATCTCCATGACATATAATATATAGATAGTTGGGGTTTTCAGCTTTAAGCTTTCCCATGAAATACTGTGTTCATATGTGTGATTGTTTATGGTTTTAATGTGCCCATGCGATTGTTTATATTTCCGCAATTAATGATCAATGGTAGAAGAGATTATATATTATGCATGAAGCTAAAATAGTGTGTGATCAGAAGAATCTCAGTGAATAATATTTCAGCTATTCAAATTTCTACAAGACCGAGCCGGTTACATAAGCGTTGCAGGCTATCAAGAAGGTACTATTCTTCGCAGATATTCAACAGACGGACGAGGAGTCGTTTCAATACCAGGGTATCCAAAAAAAGGTGGCATGTCAAAAAATTAATAGTGAGATGGATGATGACAATCTAGAGGATCTCAGGCACGTGTATTTTGAAGAAACAGAAAGGGAGAGGGACATCCAAGAAGAACCGAAGACAAAAAGGATCCATCTGTTACCTTTCAGAACCAAGAAAGCAAATATTGGAACAGAAGACAAACCTAAATTGGCAACAATTGGAGACTACTGGGATGAATAAACAACTAAGGAAATATTCAGTCTACTCAAGGAATATGAGGACTTGTTTCCTTCATCAGTAGCAGATCTAAAGGGCATAAAAGGGGAGATGGGGGAAATGCGGATAATACTAAAACCCACTGCAAGGCCTATGAAACATAGACCATATCGTCTGACCCCAAGAATAAAGGAAAAGGTGAAAGCAGAGATTGACAAAATGTTGAAAGCCGGATTAATATTCCCAGTAGAAGAAGCAGAATGGGTAAGTCCCATAGTTATACATAACAAAAAGGAGAAATTATAGATACGAGTCTATGTAGATTATAGAAGCTTAAACAATGCTTGTATCCATGATCCATTTCCTGTTCCATTCAGTGACGAAGTCCTCGACAACGTTGCGGGGAACGAGGCATACTCATTCACCGATGGGTTCTCAGGATACCATCAAGTAAGAATAGCGGAGGAAGACAAGAGAAAGACAACATTCACCACCGAATGGGGCTCTTTCGCATACAATGTGACGCCATTCAGATTGAAGAATGCACCTACAATATTCTCTCGCATTTTGATAGCCGCATTCCGGGAATACATCCACAAGTTCTTAGAAGTCTATACGGACGACTGGATTGTTTATACCATACTAAAGGATCATGCAAGCCTGTTGAGAGTAATGTTTGATAGATGTCGACAACTGCAGATCTCGTTGAACCTGAAGAAGTTTATATTTGTCATACCGTTTGGAACACTGCTAGGTTATGTGGTATGTAATCAAGGTGTCTGCGTAGACCCGGCCAAAGTAGCAATGATTGTCAGTATGGAGGCGCCGGAAATGGTAAAACAAATAAGGTCACTGTTGGGCCACACAGGTTACTACCGGCGTTTCATTCGCAACTACGCCAAGATAACAGCGCCATTAGAAAAGCTATTGAAGAAGTTGGAATAGTTCCACTAGACGGACAGCTGCAGAACAACCCTGGACACCCTAAAGGAAAAGCTGGTGAGGGCGCCAATACTATTCCACCCAGATTGGGACAAACAATTTCATGTACACATTGATGCTTCCAGCATTGCACTCGGAGCGGTCTTGGCTCAACCTGGAGACACTTCAGTCGATCATCCGGTATATTTTGCTAGTTGCAAGTTGTCAAAAACAGAATGGAACTACACAACAACAGAGCGGGAGGCATTGGAAATGGTGTACTCTCTTCAGAAATTCCACCACTACGTGTTGGGAGGTAAGTTCAATTTTTTCACAGATCACTCAACATTGAAATACTTAGTAAAAAAGTCAGTCTTAGAAGGGAGAATCTGCAGATGTCTCCTACTTTTCCAGGAGTTCACCTTTGAAGTAATTGTAAAGCTCGGAAGACTTAACGTAGGGCCTGATCACCTATCCTGACTAGAGAATGGAGAGAATGGAGTATCTCTAGATGATCAGTTGCCAGATGCTGATCTTTTCATAGTAGAAGCCATCCCAGACTACCTGAACGAGATAGCAGCCTACCTCACTATAGGGCAGTGTCAAAAAGAGTATACTTCAACACAGAAGAGGCACCTGGTAGTTGGAGTTGCGGAGTATCAGCTGATAGCGAGACATCTATACAAGATGGGGCTAGACCACGTTCTTCGAAGATGTGTCCTGGACCACGAAAGGGAATTTGTACTATGGGAAAGCCACAGTGGAGTTGCGGGAGGGCACGTGGGAGCTAAACCTACGGCACACAAGTTACTACAAGCAAGCTTATGGTGGCCAACAGTACACAAGGACAACAAAGAATTTGTCCAGAAATGCTACGTTTGTCATCGGACAGGACGACCATCTCATAGAGATGAGCTTCCGCTTCATCTGATAAAAGTACTGCAGCCATTCAAAAAGTGGGCAGACAATTTTGTAGGACCAATTACACCGTCTGCAAGACACTCAAAGGCAAGGTACATAATAACGGCGACTGACTACCTGACGCGCTAGGTAGAAGCAACACCAGTGAGGAGCTTCACAGCAGAGACTGCTACTAGGTTCATATTTGAAAATATAATCAGCTGATTTGGATGTCCAAAAATCTTGACCAGTGACCAGGGTACCCACTTCATCAACGACACCATTAAGTCCCTCCTAGAGAGCTTCATGATACACAACCATAAAAGCAGTCCATATCATCCGCAAGCAAACGGTACAGTGGAAGCATTCAACAAGATACTAGAGAAGGTCCTGACGAAGATATGCAATGCACAGCGTGATGACTGGGATGAACGGATACCAGCAACACTGTGGGCATACCGAACAACGGTAAAACAACTAAACAACCAAACACTAGCTAGTTTACAGAAGATAAGCGGTAATCCTAGCGAAATTCATCATACCAAGCCTTCTAATCGCAACAACCCTACAGTTATCTGAAGAAGAATCCCTAAAGGAGTGATTGCAGGAGCTGCAATAACTTGAAGAAGGACGATTTCTTGCGGAATTTCAACAGGTGGTACAAAAGGAGAGGCAGAAAGCTTGGCACGACTGGCATATTAAGCACAAGACTTTTCAGTTCGAGGAGAAAGTTCTACTCTATGACAGTAAATACCAGAAGTTCCCAGGGAAACTGCAGATGCATTGGCTAGAACCATTTCATGTCATAGAAATCAAACATTTAGGAGCAGTTCAGTTGGCACAACTGAACGGCCAAGTTCTACAGGGATGGGTCAACGGTGCACGCCTGAAGCCCTACCAAAAGTGAGTTAACCATTTCATTTTCAATAACTCTCGCAACCGAGAGGATTCAGTAGGGTAGAATAGGGTCAATAACTCTCTCGCACCCGAGATGAGCATAGATAGGATTCAACATAATAAGAGAAATTACAGTTGTGTTGCGGAGACCACAACGCAACCAATAGTGGTCAAGGAGGGGTAGTGTCCAGCGTGTCATCCACGTCAGATAGAAAAGTGTGCCAAACATCATCCCATCATCATTAAGTGTAGTACCAGTGTCAGTTCGTAGGATTACCAAGATTTGGAAATAATTGCCATAATTAGCATCACCCATAATGTAATAATTTTTCCATAATTAGACATAACCACCAGCCGTCACATCTGCCCAAATCCAAAAACCACAGTCAGCAATGTCAGAACCCACCTCAGCAGCTAACTAATTGCACGATTGTAGTCGCGGGAGAAGCCAGGGAAAAATTAATTAGTTATGGGGTCTCATCAACCTCACCCGTTTCGGTTACTTACATAACCCGCATGCAGAGAAGCGCGAGAATGCCGAAAAAATATGAGTTAGAGTTAGAAACCTCCAAAAGAGAAAGGGAAGATGAACCAGAACCAGAACAGAGAAGGCGTCTGGAAGAAGGAATTCAAGAGAAAAGAGAGAGAACTGTTCTACAGGTATACCAGTGACGAGCCAGAATGACAAGAGTAAGCCCAGCAGTTCTGGAACAGGAGATGGACAACAGAATTCAGAAAATGGAGTCCCTTGTGGGAAAATACGACAGTGCGACCCTGATCGACATAGACCTTACGGATTCTTTTGAGTTTCCTGCACTAAAAAGGCAGGTGTACATCAAGAATTATGCAACAAAAGCATGGCGGGCAGCAGCAAGAGTCTTGCCTGAGTTCAGTGGTATTCAACATTCCATTATAATGAATTTAAGGAACTTACTATTGTTTGGGATTACAGGCGCTGCGATGCAGTGCACAATTTCTGTTAAGCAGGATTCAGAATGGCTCTCTATGGCTGGGAAAGGAAATCCCAATTCATGCCGAAGACATCCATAGATTAACTGGACTGTCGCAGGAGGGAAGGGATGTATCATCAGTGTTCCAAACTGTATCTAAGAGGGCGAAGAAGTCTGGAGACACAGACTACTACGCCAAGTATGGCACTCGAAGAGGAGGGAAGGGAGCAAAGATTGAGTTGATTAATAGACCGGAGGTCAAGTTCGCTTGCTACCTAATTTCTAGCAAGACAATGAGGCACTATACAAAAGGGGAGTGCACATTAGATACAATTTCGGTTTCGGACCATTGTGTCCAAGGGACAAGGCTGAATTGGTGCTCTTTCCTACTAAAAGAATTGTTCGAAGCTTGCGAGGACAATTACAAGAGAGCGACCGGGTTTATCTATGGATATTTGATCATGGCACTGGCCATGTGGAAATGGACCTTCCCCAGCATCAGGATACTAGTAGAGATAGCAGAAGACCAACCTGTGGCAATGAATTTTGTACCATGGAAGGTGTCTGGAGACCCTAGCACAAAGGAAATGAATGCAGAAGCCTTCAGAGTTTGGTATGGCCAGATGGTTGACATCGTGATGAGTCAACAATGAATTCCAAGAAATCTACTGGATGGATATAGTGAGTAGGTATGGTTCGGCATCACACATAAGAAGACTTTTCTCAGGCCTAATGTGCACCAGAAACAACGTTTAAGATGAGGCCTTTGAAATTCCAGATTGACGAAGCATCCTTCCACACGGAGTTTTTTTCATGGCCAGGGGTAGCGATGGAGGTCAGGGATGGAGTATACACGTATTTCTTTGATGGAATGCTGCCAAACCTGCTGCTAGGAGAAACTTTGAAGGAATCAGTGACCAGGATGTCAAATCTACAGCTCTTCCTGATTATTGAGCAGCTGAACACCAAGGTAAAAAGCTTTAATAAAGTAGTTCAAGTAATGATGAGTGATGCTGCTACATTTCCCACATTTTCAGAATTTCAGGCATCCCATTCCAACCCATCTCCCAGCACGGCCTCCATATTGGTGCCCATCCCCAATGTCTTGTTTAATTCACCACCCCCAACAGCTACAACGCTATTTGGAAAGAGTAAAGCTGCAAAACCCGCAGCAGCACCGAAGGAAAGAAGGACCAAGGTCGCAGGATCTAGCCCAGTCGTGGACCTCACAGGGGAGGATCCACCCCGACAATTAAGTGTGGGGGTACCAATCCGAGAAGAACCAACAGTTGAGCCCGAAGAGGCGAGAGGATTAACACCCCACAACCCCATATACTCTCTTGATTTCTTAAACATCCGCATATCGCCACCCCGCACCCACCAACTACCACCCACAACCTCATCCATCTCCCGGAAACCCCACAATTTCGTACCATCCACTTCATCAGCCATCATGTTAGACCCAGTAGTCAGGAGAATAAATAATGGGGACCACGGGATGGAGGTTAACTTGGGTATGGAAGTGGTACCCCCAGTTAACCCAACCATGATCCCGCAAACTACTTTTATTGACCTCATTAATTAGATAGAACAGTCAATAGAAGAAACAATTGGGTCACTCCCCGAGCACACTCTGCTCCAGCCACCTGACCTAGCAGGTCAAGAAGGGTAACCAGATCTACATATGGTGGACTCCAGTGATCGAATACCACACCAAACACCGCCACAATCACCTCAGGAACAGTCAGCGAGATCTGTTGCCAGCGAACAACCACTTCGTGCACAAATTCCAGATCAAGGTACCTCCAGTGCTGAAAGCATGGAGACATGGGGGACAGCTCAACTGTACCATTTCATTCAGAGAGTAGCACAGCAAGTCGAGAGGCTCCACTCGAAGCTCTAGCAGAAATGTGAGCAGCAACAACAATAGATAAGCACGCTTACTGAACAGCGTGAACAGCTGCGGACGAAAAAGGAGCAGTTACGGGAACAACTGGAGACGATAACCAGAGTATTCAGGGAAGGGTGGCCTACAGTAATGGCCAACAGTAACCAAATACCAGAAGAAATGCAGGATACTAATGTGGTCGGGCGGGCGGGCCACCTCAGGGTGGCATATTCAAATCTCCAGTGGGAAAATGTGGAACTCAAGGTGGCATTGGTGGCCCGGCCCGCATTACTCGACCCAGCGGTTTTGTACTCGGCACAGATATCAGACAGACAGGGGAAAGTAACGAAAATGCAGGAAGTTCTGAGTATTGCAGCAAGAGAAGCATACGACCTACTGAAGGGTCTACAGGAATCCTCGACATCACTTACTCTGAAGGCACAACTGGTCTCACTACAACTTCAACAGATATCAAGAGAAATCCAAGAAGCCATGAACCCAACTGGACTGGATCAACTTTGCGCCCAGGCTGATGTGTTAGAGGTCCAGATACAACAAATAGAGGAGACGTCAACGGTGTCCAAGCAAGCCATTAGGGAGCTTCAGCAACCCGTAAAACTCAGTGCACAGACAATGCAGCAATTGGCCTCTGAGGCCAACACTCAGATCAACATCGTGTTTGGTGCCCTGCCGCAAAATGTAGGGGAAGAAGTTGTCACAAAAATCATGGCCGAAACTGAAGAGCTAATGCAAGGGTGGCAGCAGGCCATGGAAACCTTCCAAGAACTCAAGGCATAAGCTCTAAACAAGGTCCCATAGTTGGGGCCCTTGTTTGGACAACCAGGAGAAGGGAGGCAGGCAGAACAGGGCGTAGGGCCGAGCGGACCCATGGAAGTAGAGACAGTGCAGGACAATTGACTCGAGGCGAGTCAATAGGATGTGGTTGGGGCCTGTTGGGGCCCTTGTTTTGAAACTTAGCATATTTTTGAGTTGCGACTAGTATGTGGCAGAACGCAACCACAGTAGGAAGAAATATGTCAAGGTTGCGAAGGAGAAAAGGATAGGTGTCACGGCTATTGCGGGAGCAAGCACATATGGCAGAAGAGTGCAGAAGGAAATGAGCAGTGGAACTCTCGATGAACAGCAAGAAACAAAAGACAATCGAGCGAGAAGAAAGGAGGAACTGTCAATCGTGCTGGCAGTAGAACAAACAGGCAGCCAACCAGCGGATAGGAAGGTTGGTGCAGACGAGAATATGCAACAGGGAGACGTAGGAGAGCTCTGTCTGGGTTGTATTGTTCTCCATTCCTCTGTGTTTCTATATTTTCTCTCTGTCCAATACGACTTCTTGTATTCTTCTCCGTTCATGCTCACGTAGTTGAGCCTTGTACTAGTTTGCCACTGATAGCCGATGCTTAATATAATCAGAAGTGATGTTTCGAGTATATGTTATGGGTTTGAATGAATGGTTTTGCAAGCACCTTTTAAAATTTTATTTACTGCAAGTCTGAACGCATTTCGGAGAGATATATGTTATGGAACGTTGTGTTATGGCTGTTTAGAATTTTAACTTAACTTTGATTCAATTGTATCGATGTTGTTGGGGTGATACCGATCGAATCCCTATCATAGTAAGGTCACGGCATGCCTCGGGTGAGACTCTCAGCTCTTCGGAGCAGGGTGCGAATTCTGACATGAAGCTATACTACAGCAGAAAACCTTGTTGGCCCTTAACCTGAACCCGGGTCTTCTCTGTGAGACATGTTCTCTCGCCAACATCCATCTTTGGAATATGGTGGTTCTTCCTGCCAACATTAGAGTTTATGAAATCACGATTATCATTTATTTTTTTCTCATCATGAGTTTCCTCTACTATCTTTTCACCATTAGGAAACATTTGTTGTATCAACTTTTTCAAACCTTCCATGTCTTCTTTTAGATCATTCTTCATGTTTTCCATTTTTTCATCGATCTTAGCTTCCATGTAATCCATCTTAGCTTCCATGCCATCCATCTTAGCTTCCAAACCATTCATATTAGCTTCCACGCCTTTCTTCAAACCATCCATCTTAGTTTCCATGACTTTCTTCACAACTTCCATTTCATTTTTTGTTGCTCTTTGCGATAGCGAAATTTGGTGCACTTGCTCATGGAATTTTGATATCTCATGTTGCATTTCTTCGTCTTCATGAGTCATAGTAGAGCATTCTAAAGGCTTAATGGGTGTTGAATTATTTTTAGGAGGCATTTTAGAACCCAATCCTGATATATATGCTCAATAGGCCTTTGGAATCAACTAGAACTGATTTTTCAAACAAGAATTATGTAATTTGAAAAAAATACACACCTTTTTCTTGATTTTGAGGAGCTCGATATTGAAATTGAATTATCTCTATGATTTTGGATCTTTAATATCTAAAATTTGGCCCTGAATTCACCCTCTAAATCTTCTTTCAAATGCCATAGGTTTGACTTGATTTGGATTCTTCAAGGCAAATTTATGTCCAATCTCCCATAATGACCCAATTATGGACTCGTTTCGTATAGCGAACTTGTTCTACTTGCCATGTGTCATTTTTTCCTCCTTTGGCTCTGAAATTGATAGAAAATAATCTACATTTTGTGTACTTGCGGTCACTTTTGACAGCATTCCAATCCGATGCTCAGAGAGAGATTTATGAAGGTCTTCCCACAATAACCTCTTTGAGATGAAATTGGGGAGCCTACAAAAGACCTAACTTCCACAGATCATATCTCCGAAAATATTACGAACCAATCTCTGAAATTCTGTGAAGATGTTCCTCTGGATTTTGGCTTCACTCTCTAAAAATTTTAGCTTTTGAAACTTCGTAGAACAAAAGTTATAGTGCAAATGTCGTGATAACCTATTTAGGTTAAATTCAGGAGCTTGCAAAAAGCCCTAACTTCCATAGATCATATCTCCGAACGTGTTTTTAACCAAGATCTGAAAGTTTGCGACGATGTTCCTCAGGATTTCAGCTTTGCACTCTCAAAATTTTAGCTTCTAAACCTTTGTAGAAAAAAAATTATAGCGAAAATTCCACGATGATCTGTTTGGGGTAGTGAAACCATAGAATCCAAAGCTTTGATACCAAATGTTGTGAAACCAGCTCCAAAAATAGAAGAAAAGAGATATCAACGCCTTATAAATAAGACACTTCGAGGGGGCAACCTCCCGTACATTACATGAATGAACAATTCTTGGATGATACAAATTACAAAACGTCCTTTCTATATATAAGAGTCCATAGGGCCACAATGTAATCCTAGCCGCCATAACAATAATAATTTAAGGGCACAATAATAAAAATATGGGGGTTACAAGGGTACAATAATAACAATAATTGGGTTACACTAACAACAATAAGGGACTATACTAGTAATATAGGAACCTAACATTCCTCCATTTTATGCATTTACTTGTTGAATGCTCAATATAATTTCCTCTTACTTTGATCTTCAATCGATGACCCTTATTTTTATTTTAATATAATGAATTTTGGGGTCCTTCATTTATCTTTCTGGCCCTACACCATGGCCTTCTTTAAACTAAAAAAAGCATCATGGGAGCTTCAATCAATGGCATACTTGGCCACTTATCCTTTGAAAAACATGCATGTTCAACAATGATGGAGCTCATAACTTTTAATTAGATTACCTAACTTGTTTGTCCATGTTACATTATATCTCAGATTTCTCCTCAATTTTTCAACCATAAGCCACCTACTTTTTGTTAAGCAATATCCATGAGCAATGAACTCTTTTCTCATTGTATAATTAATTTCTACCTCTCATTGTCATCTTTTTCCAAGTGCTTGTCTTCCCTTGATTGGGAACCTAATATTCTACGTACTCAAAAACCCATGCTTTCTCACCCACTAAGCACACACTTTGTGTACTTGGTGAGTAGGGGCACTAAACACATAACTTTTTCTTCATGCCTTATACTTACCACTTTCCTCTATTTTTATTCCAACACTTTCCTCCATTTTTATTTTTATTTTTTAAAAAGCAAATGAAATATGAATGCAGGCATATAAAATCATTTGAAAATCCTACATTGACTTTGATCTGGTAAACTATATTTTAGATCCACTCAAGGGACAAGAGATATGGGGCTCTATGATTGTGTGTGTTTGATGGGAGTCTTGTTTATTATTTAGATAATATCTTGTTTTATTCTCTGGGGAATTTTCTTCGGTCACTTATTCTAATGTTTTAAAGGAACAAATGGGAAAGCTTTTGGTGGTGCACTCTTCTGATCGACATGACATGGTACTGGAGTTCACATCCATGTGAGTGATTTAAGGAGGTCTTATTTCAATGGAATAAAAGGTAAGTGAGGTGGGATGACAAGGGTTATTAAGGTACACCTAAATGTGATTGGTAGTGTCATTACTTCTAGTACCACGAGCTAGGCAAATGGATGCCATTATGTTTTTCTAAACTTGTGAAGGTTTTTTGTAGAGTCCACTACATGAGGTCTTCCTTTCCAATAATATGATTTTAGTAGTGTTAATGCGTATTCAATCCCTAGTTTTTAATGTGTGGTTATAGGGGTTAGAGGGGATAAGCATAGTTTGTTGATTAATCTTATTTGACATCTAGTATAGGCCTTAGGTTGTTTTCCTATAGTGGTGGCATCTAGGTGTTTGGGTGCTAAAGTTTTTGGGGATGGTGGAATTCAAAGTGGAGGAATTGTAGTGGATATTAGCACTCTTCCAAAGCCATGATAGCATAACTCAAAGGGTTTTTTTGTAGTAGCTTTCTCCCACTCGTGACGGGCTCAAGGAACCAGGTGCAAAGGCATATGGACATTGATTGTAACTCTTTCCCTTCACACACTCAGTCAAGAGAACCTTCATTCTCATGGTTAGGTGAATCTCCCAATAAAATTAAATCTGGAGGCATAATTCCTATTCCCACATATGGTGCTTCTATGAGTCACAATTAAGAAAGGCATTTAAAGATGTTTCAAACTAGTTTCTAAGGGGGAGGGTTGGTTACCTTAACCTCTATTGTGCTTTCTAACCTTGCATCATTCCAAGCCTATGGGGTGGAATATTACTCTATGTGAACTTGTCCTTCTTATTTCTAGTAATTAAAATAGTTCAAGGGTGCCCTATCGATTATCTACCCTTGAATTGGATTGCAATATTATAATAGTAAACAAAATACACCACTTCTTCCTATGGAATGAAAAAATACTCAATATATAGCATAACCCTTTTCCTTCAACGCAAACATAAATCAAATGAACCAAATTTAGTTCAAGAATGGGTCAGCCTAGGCCCTTATATGCATTTGAAGTAAGCTTAAAAATGTAGCTCAGGTCGACTCCATAAACTGTTATCCAATATTGCACACATACATATATCAATAATATCCAATGTTAGGTGCCTCAATGGCTGGGGCATTTTTCCCATATACCACTTTTATACCTACAAAAAAGGTGTGTTGAGCTACCTCAGTTCACATTTTTCTTCCATACGTCACTTACGTTAAAATATGCTTGAGGAGACACTCAGAACTAATGCTGCAAACAATTATGTGCCATACTTTTTTGTTGCAAATAATCTCATGCCATACTCTATTTTCTTGTCTCTCCTTCTTCACTTTTTCTCTGAATTCTTCTAATTTTCCCTTAAAATACCAATGCAACCCTTCCAGAAAGTGTCGATGAAGAGGAGTGTGGAGAAATGCAAAAACCATTCAGTGAACCTTCCAAATATCTCCTCAATGATGAATCCTACAACCATACTTGGCCATTTACTGAAATTAGTTATGTTTTCCATATGGAGAGAGGCATGTAAATATGTCTGAGTTCATGAAGACATGTCCCTATTTGACTCTATGGGATCAAATTTTTTGTCTCAGGTGAAAGATGGCACAAGCCAACCATTAAATTTTTCATGTTCAACGTAACAAAAGAGTGTGATTGGGTAAAGTTGTTAGTTTCTGAGGGCGATCACTGGTATCCATTGGTCACAAACGTGTAGATGTATGAGGAGTTGAATTGGGTATATTGCAACCCTTATCCACAGTCTGAGTTCCTATCGTGGCCAAAGTTGGAATCATGTCCCTGGATTTATTGTTATGCAATGGGCATTCCTTATACACATGACCTTCCTTATGACAACGTCTACAACGAAAAGGAACTCCCTCATAATAGGATCTGTAGCTTGGTGTGTCCCTGGTATTGAATATTTGTGCTTTCAAAAATCCCATCCCTGGTATCATGTTGAACGAGTATATGAGAAATAGCCATATTGCCCGACTCCATATAGGATATTTCATGATAAAGATATATGCCCAAGTCATCGCCAATGGTGCAGAATACATCCTCGGACCAGAAATAAAGTGGAAATCCCAGAATTCTTATCCAGATAGGATCGACGACTAAATTTTCTTTGTCGGGGTCAAAAAGAGGTGCCCATTGCTTCAGGAGAACAGAGGCCATTTTGATATGCCAAAACTTGGACATTACCCAAGTAGCCTGGTCTGAATGCGAGAATATTACAGAAAACCAGCCACAGATCATTATGATGACTGAGGGAATTTGTTTAAGGGCGTTACCCAAAATCTCCATAACCTAACGTTGAAGCCTTGTCGATGAGTAGTTATGACCCCTAACTCATCCCACCAGGATTGAGTTTGTAGTGTTTGCAACCTAACCCATAGAATTTCCTTCACCAAATACCAGAAGTCAACCTCTCTCCCTGACCTTTGTGCACTTATGCTTTTTCCCTGGTTTCTTGAGTAGATAATCCGCCGATTTCGCTACCTCAGAGGGTTGGGCATATTTCGAATCCAAAACCCTAGTCTCTTCCTAGGAGAGGGAGATGTGTGGGATGCCTTTGAAACAACCTGAAGATCTCTTGGGTGGAGGGTTTTGTTGTTCCCAATCCGGTGGGTTCAAAACCCCTATGTTCCTCATCGCTAAGGGATTAGATTCGTAGGTACCTCCTGCCAATCCAATTTCCTCTTCAGATAATACTTCCTTTACATCCAAACCTGATGCCAAATCTTGTTCTAGCGCCCATGTTTTTATTTTAGACAGGGACGGGATGGAGAATCTAGGGTGCGATGAGTATTCAGATAGGAAGTGGTCATCGAAAGAGGTCTAAGAAAACTAAGATTGACCTAAACCTAGCCCGATAAAATTAACCTCCCCTTATTCCATAGCGATATGTTGTGTGCCTACTTGGAGCTGTGATGGAGTGGTGGAATCCAGAGAAAGATAAACACGGTGCTGAGGTTGATCCATCATCCAAATCGACCTGGGGTCGAGGGTGTCAGTTGAATAGTCTACTAGCTCTTCCTCCATCACGGTCGATAAAGCAGGGTTAACTTCGATGTGATGACTCTTGTTGCCATAATAACATACTCTGTTGTCGTGGGCATAATATGCTACAGAACACTGAGTCCAATATTCACCGACATTTGTATAATGCCTGCCACCATATGACCTATGTTATCCAAACCCTAATATATTGGAAATTCACTCATAGCTGCAGTGACTCAGAGCCATTTTCTTGACCAACTCCCTATTTACATTGTTATCTTTACTGTGGATGCTTTATATTTTATTCGCATTAGAGTTATTTTTATTTGTTAGATATTCCAAACTATATGAAAATAACATGGAAATTAAATACATCGATTAATGTATAAAATTAGTTCTTGAAGGAATAAAATGAGATGCCCAATAACAAGATAATACTCAATTTGACATCCTAAACGACTAGAAAGAAAGACATATTCAGTGGATAGATTTAAAATGCTTAGTGGTAGGGAATATTCCAAAAGGTGGATTTATGCACCTAAAAACTATAGAAAATACCCAAAAGTGTAACACCCAAAAAATATTTAAAATATGAAAACAAATTATTAGAATTTAAAATTATTAAATCCCCCCCCCCAAATTTCACAATCGGTTTTGGCAAGTGGCGCTAATGGGTTGTGACCCTTTACCCATGGCATCAACTATAAATAGGCCACCGAGTTGATCTATTCTGCAGGGAAAAAATTTCTCTTAGATTTTTAGTCTTCACTCGAATGAATGGCACAAGGTCTCGACAAAAGGTTTTGGCGCGTCTCTTATCCTCTCTTGGTACCTATAGTCACAACCTCTGTCTACAGGAATTTCTCTATCTACAGAACTCTCGCTCTCAGCTCATCTTACAACTTGGCTACAAGCTATATGACTTTCTCTCTTTATCTCGCTTAAAGAATGGTGGATCTCCCTTAAGATTTCGCAAATATGCAATCAACATTGTTCTCGTCATCTTTGACTGAATATTGTTTTGCGTGTATCTCACTATTCGAAATTGGATATGTTCTGACAATATCTGGAATCACACAATTTCACTACATTGAGTATGATTCAGGTGAGCGAAATCTACTCCAACAATGATAATAATGTAGTAATTTCAAAATTATAGTTCTAATGGAAAAAACAAATAAATTCTGAATTCATCTTTTCAATATAATATTGACATAGAATCCAGGGTGTGTGTTTTGTCAGTATGATTAATCATAAACGAAATTAAGAATCCTATGTATTGCAATTGAGAAAACTTGTAGAAGGGAAAAAAATACTTATATTGGATACGCTTACAAAGAACAATCTTTAATTGATGGCTTTGTGGGGCCTCAATTTCTATTTCCTCATAATCATAATCGAAACTTGAATCATGGCCTTTCATTGGCCTTGTTTTGGGCTTCTATAGCATTTTTCCTTGCTTTAATTGTTGCATGGTAAATCCTCTGTTGATATTTTTCTTTTCCTCAAACATGGAATTACTATTCGGGTCTTTGAAATATTTTTTTTTTAATGAATTTTTCACAACTTAGATTGAACCACTCATCTTGAACATCATAATTTATCAATTATGTGCAGATTCAAAATATTTGAAACGTGAGTATTGTAATTTGATATAACGAATTTACAAAGCATTTATCCATAGTCACTAACTCCAGACTCTTCTGGCCTCTTTGATTTTCAACTCTCGATCTGAAATACCAACACAATTGCAACGTCTTCAAGCAACAATCAACACATTGACTGCTAGTACTGACATCAACAACTTACATATTCCAATATTGAACAAATAAATTTAAAAACGTAAATATCACTTCGGAGCTTGATCTAAATTTTGTACCATGGGTCCTCTTTGATGGTCCAAGATGATGGTCAACTCAGTTCCCAATCGTTTCTCAAAGTCTTTTTCAAAAAATCACTACACAAACTGAAATCCTTGCCAGCATGAGAAATGTTGTGATAGTCGTGGGGTATGGGGGTAGGGCTAAATTATAAAAACCAAGGACTCATGAAGAATCAATCCAAAATCAAATTTCTATGTTCTCAACCTTCGAATTAAAACCAACATAAACCAATAATACAAAAATTTACCAGAAAACAGAACCAATCATCAGCGCATCAGAATTTAGAAAAATCCATTTACAAATAAGAACGCACTCCAAAAGAGATTTTGTGTTTGAGAAATGGCAGTGTTGTAAACTCTACGACAGAGGTACTAAAGAATTATAGCTCCATTTAATAAATAAGAATGCACTCCAAAAGATATTTTGTGTTCGAGCAATGGCAGTGTTGTAAAATCTGCGACATAGGTACTAAGAATTCTAGCTCAATTTAGCGACACAAAAACAAGAAAAAATGTAAATTTTCATAGTCGTATCATTTAGCTTCAAGACAACTCTTCATACTAAATCAAGAAAGTGCTTTGTTATGTTTAGCTTCAGGACAATTCCTAGTGTTGGTGTGCCTAGCGTGCCCCTCCTGGAAAAGGTAAATTTATGACTTATTAACTCTCTTATGTGTTCATTTCCTTGTAGTTTAACTTGTTTCTTCTTTTTGTTTCCTTGATAGCCCCTGTATCCTATTGTCACATGCACCCTTGCACATCTTTGCATTCCTTAACACTTACACATATTAGAATATTTGACACGCCTTCGAACTATCTGGCACATGTTAGCATTTCCTAGCATGCCTTGGAATTCATGCCCTAATGACCAGCCTTACATTTTTTCATGACTTGGGAACTAAATCAAGTCCTTAGCTACTGCAGTTCATGTGACATTGGCATGCTTCAACCGCAACAACTTGACCAATTACACCTACTACAACTAGATTGTGCATTGTTAACCTAAGAACTGCCTATACCTCATCTTAGGCCACTCATGTCCAAGCTAAATTTGTCCCAATTAAGAACTTACCAAGACAAGGATCACATCTAGTCATGGCCATAAAAAAAACTAAGAAACATAACTTACTTAGGCAATATTTCACATGTATGTTCAATTCATATAAATAATAGAGAATTAACTGAGAGATTGCAAGAACCACAAGATACACAAGACACACAAGATATAAGTTGGCACAATTTGAGTGCCCCAAAACTTATAAATAACAATGTACAATATGAAATTGCCTAAAATAGTTTAAAATATGAGCATTCTACCAAAGTGTGCCACATGTCATATAAAAATAATATATAAAGGCAAAATAGTGTTGTTCCAGCACAAAGTCTCCCTTTGTCTAAAACTACTTTGTCGAGCCCCTTATCACAATTGTAGGCTTGCATCTTGCCAATATTATTATGAACTTCTTCTAACACACTTCGTCCTTGACACACTTGAATTCACTAACACTCCTTGGCACACACTCTTATTTGTTCATTTCCATGCATTTTTAACTAGTTCTCCCTTGTGATGCCTCGACACTCCTTAACACTCCTCAGCATGCATTGACATTTTCTGGCATGTGTTAGCACACCTTTTCATTCCTTGGCATGCCCTAACCCTCCCTAGATATCATGCCCTCCCAACTACCCTTAATTTTCAACTTTCGAACCCAACCAAGTCCTCGCTTGACTACAAGAGATTGACCAAGTTACGATTACTACAACTAGACTATGTTATTGAATTGTGTAGCTTTCAAGGTACTCCACAAGCCTAGTGAGATGTGTTTGTGTGACTTTGGTCAGAAAATGATTTTTTGGCAAAGAAACCAAGCGAAGGGGTTTTGGACCCAAGATGGGGTTTAAAATATAAAAGAAATTTAAAATGGAAAAATTATATTTCCTAAGGTCTAAATAGATAAATCCTTTAGCTGCTAGAGGTTTCTTAAGATTCCTAGCTAGAAAATCTAGTGAAGGAGGCCTTAGTATGAAGGAAATAACATCAATTGAGGAGGAGCTCATTTGATTAAGGAGGCTAGGAGATATGTAGTCCTAAAGTGGGTCGAGTTAGAGGGTTCACTAAGGGTTGCTAAATGGAGACCATGACCATCCACCAAGAACAAGAACATCATGTGAGGGTTCACAAGAATGTCACATAACTTAATGGGTTCGAGATAGGAGGTAGGATGGAATATTAATGATTCTCTTATGGCAGATCAATCTCAAGAGAGGCGGCTCATGAGAATTTGGGCATGTGATTTCAATGGTGTTTCTGTGTGAAGGCCACATCAAATTTTGAAATAGTGTAGAGGGTTGAGACCCTATCTTGTGGTGGTTAGTAGGTTGTAAGGTCTGTGATAAATACCAACACAAATGGAGGAGGTTATACACTAGAATTTAGGGCTAGAACAGAAGTAGTCGCAAGTGTAATATTGATTGTGGTTTCCTCGGCACACCTTGGCACTCCCTAGTTGTCATTCCCTTATAGATAGCATTACTTTTTTTGCGACTTGGGAACCCAACCAAATCATTGAAACAATAGTGTTGTTCCTAGCCCAAAGTCTCCCTTTGACTGAAACTGATTTTTCCATCCCCTTATCGCAATTGTAGAATTTCCTCCTGCAAGTCCTATTCTAAATTTTTCCTAACACACTTTGTCCTTGGGACACCTAGAATTCACTAACACTCCCTGGCACACACTCTTATTTATTCATTTCCATGCATTTTTACCTAGTTCTCCCTTGTGATTCCCTGACACTTCCCAACACTCCTCAACATGCATTGACACTGTTTGGAATTTTTTAGCATGCCTTTTCATTACTTGGCACATGCTGGAACTCCGTAGTTATCACGCCTACATAACTACCCTTACTTTTTTTGGAATTTGGGAACCCAACCAAATCCTTCCTTGACTACAACAACTTGACCAAGTTACAGTTAATACAAATAGACTATTCCTTATTCACTTAATAAATTCCTATAACTCATCTTAGGCTACTCATGTTTAATATTAAATCATACAACTTAACACGTTATGAAGACAAGGCTCACATCCAACCTTGGTAGTAAAATAACTAAGCAACATAGTTTACATATTGACATGCCATAACACTTGGCACATCTAAAAATCCCTTGGCACTATGTGGCACATGTTAGCATCCCATGCATTCCTTGTGTTATCACAAAATTAGACCAGATAGGCTGCTAATCAAATCAACCTCATGTAAATGTTTCAAACCAATCTTTTGATTGAGGCTTAGCCTCCTCAATCTGAGAGGGCTCTCTCAAGGGTTAATGATTTTTGATAGAAATATATATGGCTAACTCTATGTGGGGTAATAAGCATATAAATGATAGATATTGGTTGCAAATCACATCAAAAAGTGCACATTGGGATTATGGAGTCAAAATAGCTATGAAAAATGAAACAATCTACTTAGCATGGAAGTCAAGGCATGGTACACATGTGAAACAATAAAAAACACAGTCAGTTTGTCTATATAGGAAGTAAGAGCATCAAAGATGAATTCTGAGTAACATAAAAAAGCACCACTACCATAGGATAGTAATAATATGCAATTAGAACAAGAAAATACTAGAACTCTTTATGAATCTCAAGTTGGCTAAGTAGAAAACTCTGTATTAAGCTGAAAACCAGTCACTTACAAAAAACAAAGTCTCTTTCTAAAAATGTCCAACCCATGCATATTCGACTTCTTTATATTTTATAGATCATTTGCAACATAATATAACCTTATCTACAGCTAGATACATCGAACTTCTGACTCTTGACACCTTGCCTAACCATATGACATGGTATTTATTACAAAAAGACAGCTGCTAATCTAATAAACATTCCTATTACAAATAGGATTCAAACTCCTTATATCTACTCATAACAACCTTATCTAAACTAAATTAAATTATTTTCCAAGAGTATTCAGATATGGTCGAATCCAAATGATAAGCTTCAAAACTTTATGACCATAATGCTGATCTCCATTAAACTAGGAAATTGTCCCCTGTTTTCTAGGCATAGGATCCTTTGTATTCTTCAGATACTATGACCATCATGAACTCATCACTTCGAGGTTATTTTCTATTAGAAACTGAAATAACACCTGCCCAAAATCCTCCCTAAGTCCAAGCTGTCCAAAACCATCATCAAACTATTCAAAATGAGCTGAAATAAAATGTGCTACGAAAACAACATAGTTTCTTAGCGCAGCTCCTTTATCCTTTTTCTCCAAAATTTTGATTTCTTTCCTCCAAGATTATCTTCAATAACATTTATTACATCCTCCCCAACAATTTCAGGTCATAATTCGCACTTTTTCCCTTCAAAAATTTATGAGAAAGAGTGAAAAAAGCTGCTACAGCAATTTCGTAGCACTTTTCACTCTTTTTACACTGTTTGCACTACGAAACTGCTGAGTGAGCAATTTTGTCCAAATTTTTTCAAAATGAAAACCATAAATGTGCCAAAACTCAAAATAACGCTGTTTTCATCAAATAAAAAAGTCATATGAGCTGGAAAAAATAAAAAAATAAAAAAATAAAATAAAAAATAAAAAATTCATGAGGTTGCTTCGTAATTTTCACTTGATTTAGTTTTTGACTTTTTAATGATTGTCATTCTGCACCTTTGTTCTTTAAATCACCTTGAGTCAATTTTAGTTGCTACTCCAAGTCTTCCACTTGATCTCTAAGTCTTCTATTACTGGCTCTCAAGTGAGTATTTATTACTTTGACAAATTTATCTTCCTTGATGGCTGGAACTTTCCATGTGAAAAATTGTTCTGCACTACTTGGGGTTTCAGACCTAGAACCATTTTGACCTTCCCACAGTGCCTTCATTATTTTGAATTCTACTTTTTAAATACTATGCTTCCTAGCCCTCTTTCTCATCATAGCAATTTCTTGGTTTTCTAACCTCAATTTCTCCTCAAGATGTTGACACTCTGTCATTTCTTCTTTTCCCTTCATTGTTCTGCTGGTTGCATGTTCTGCTGTTGGTGATGAGAAATCAACCATTTCTTCAGGGACTTTAGCTGTTTCAATAGGTTCTTGGACTTCCTTGCTACCTTCCTTGAGTTTCTTAGCAAGCCTAGTTAAAGTTTTCTTTGCTTGAAATATAAAGGCTGCATTTTCACCCTCAAACTCAAGCTTCTTTGCAGAATTAACCTTTTTATGTTTGTGTTCATCTACTCCAATGAAGTCAAATTACACAATGGGTGTCTCCTCTATGTCAATAGCATGCAGGATGTCATATAAATTTCCCTTAATGACTAGGCTATCCTTTGAAAATGAAACAACTATCTTTCCTTTTGATGCCACTTCTTCGCTTCTTGTCACTCTTTTGATTTCTTGCTTGTTGAATCCCTTTTTTTGTTTTTCCTCTTTGACACTCTTTGACCTCTGTTTTTTAGGTGATAGAGTTGGTGAAATAAGCACTTGTGTCTGCTCTGTCCTTTTCTCAACTTGTTTCCTTGGTTTCAGTTTTGCAAATTCCTTTGTTTTTGCAACCACGGGCTGACTAGACTCTGCTACTGGTGGTGAAGGAGTTCCTTTAGTTTTATGGTTTCTAGCTGGGGTTAGGGTTTCCAGCTCAAAACCATTCATAAATAAAAATGATGACCAATCCATGCCTATCTTCTGAAGCTCATTCAAAATCAACAACTTCATCAAACCATGATGAAACAAAGATGTTTCACAACCTTCAGATTTGGCTTGTACTTTATCAGCCATTTTAGCAAGACTCCTTTGTAGGTAAAAGGGAAATTCAAGTGAAATTTTACCTATGAAATGCAGAAGTACCTTGAAATGATATGTGTAGACCTTATGATACCTTCCTTCACATGTAAAATATCTTTGGATGTTGAGCAGTATCTTTGCATAAATGTCTTTGATGCAACCTCTAGGGATTGCACTATTGAGGTCCATATTTGCATACTCAGATTTCATGAATTCCTTACATGGCTCCATATCAAATTTGAAACCTTTGAACCAATTTTCTTGTCCCCTTGGTATTTCTGTCATAGTAGCAATAATTTTTGGTGTCATTGGCACATTTAGCATTCCAACCTTAGTAGTTGTTCCATTGAAGTGCAAGGCAAATTCTTTAGACTCCTGTGTGTGGCAACCCTGCATCTTTTCACAAAACCGAAGACAACCTACTCTGCTGAATGCCTCCATCATTGATGGGTCTTAAAAAATGGCCTTCATATTTTCTAGCACATATCTTAAGCAATGTCCCCCTCTGTGAACTTTCTTTTCCTCTGCCATGCTTCTCAGTAAAAACCTGTCAGCTTCACTAGGATATATGAAACAGCCTCGCTTGAATATATGAAACAACCTCGCTTGATTAGGATATATCTAGCTTGCTTGATTATATGAAACAAACTTTATTGATTAGGATGAATATAACCTTTGTATGGAATAGCCACCAGTTTGGCTTGACTACTTTAGATCTCAGACACTCGTATGGAGGCAAATGAAACTAGAATGACTAAATTAGGAAAATTTTTGAATTTGAAATGACATCTCATAATTGAATGATGCCTCATTCATATCCTATCATGAAAATGATGAATGCAATATGGGTAACTACATTTAATCTCATCACTAACTGACTCATCATACCACTAACCTATCATTTCCCAATGGATTCTGACAAATTTCAGCTCGAATGACAAGAAAGTTAAGAAAACGCGCTTTTGTAGCGCCGATAGTGTATTTTTCCCAGTTTGCGCTACGAAAATATTAGCGCTTTCGTAGCACAAATCAATTTTTTTGAACTAGAGGCGATACAAAAAACGTGGATTCTTGGCTAATTGCATAGTTTTGATCTGAAACCTTATGGAATGACTCCCAAATGGAAAATCTGGATATTTGACAACGAATGAACCTTTAAATGACTTTATTTGAACTTAATGATGACCTTTGAACTTGTAAAAATCTAACCTACCCTTAACTAAATCCTAAAATTATTTCTAAACTTATTTTGAAATCATGATAAAAAACAGAGTTGACACAATAATGTTTTAAAATTTTTTGGGTGATAACACCTTGGAATGATTTGGCACTCCCTAGCACATATTATCACTTCCTGACACCTAACACACTTAGAATTTTTTGACACTCTCTTTCACACTCTTATTCATTCATTTCCATGGATTTGAAACTAGTGCTCCCTTGTGTTTCCCTGGAACATGGCCCTAACACACCCTATAATGCGTTGGAGCCACACCCCCACACCTAGAACATCTTGTGATGCCTTAGCACTTGGCATGTCTTAGCATGCCAAACATGCCTTGGAACAATCTAGCATGTGTTAGTACTTCTTGGCATTCCCTAAAACACCTTGGCACTCCCTAGTTGTCATGCCCTCATAGATAGATTTACTTTTTTTGCGACTCAAGAAACCTAACCAAGTCATTGGCAAAACAATGTTTGCCCCAACCCAAAGTATCCCTTCTATCAAATTGATTTTTCCACGCCTTATCACAATCATATACTTGCCTCCTACAAGTCCTATTCTGAACTTCTCCTTAAAAAATTCATCCTTGGGACACCTAGAATTCACTAACAGTTCTTTGCACACACTCTTATTCATTCATTTCCAAGCATTTTGACCTAGTTCTCCCTTATTTTCCCCTGACACTCCCGAACACTCCTCAACATGCATTGACACTGTCTAGCATGTGTTAACACACCTTTTCATTCCTTTCCATCCCCTGACACTCCTTAGCTATCATGCCCTCACAACTACCCTTACATTTTTTTAGACTTGGGAACCTAACCAAGTTTTTCCTCAACTACAACAACTTGACCAAGTTACAGTTATTGCAACTATACTATGCCTTGTTCACCTAAGAACTGCCTATAGCGCATATTATGCTACTCATGTCCAATCTCAACTCATCTCAATTAAAAAATTACCAAGTTAAGGCTCACATCCAACCATGGTCATAAAACAACTAAGCAACATAGTTTACATCCCGACATGCCATAGCACCTAGCATGTATAAAACTCCCTTGGCACTATGTGGCACATGTTAACATCCCCTACATTCCCTGACATGCTTTGACACTCCCTAGCACACCCTAGCACTACCTGAGATGCCCTGGCGCTCTAGCATGCCTTGGCACTGCTTAGCATATAACCTTGTCACTCCCTCCTTAACACACTTAGAACTCGTTGACACTCCCTATCACACACTCTCATACGTTCATTTCCATGCATTTTGAACTAGTTATCTCTTGTGTTTCCATGTCACTACCTAACACTCCCTAACATGCATTGGCACACCTTGGAACCTGACATATCTTGGCATGTTTCCCTGTCATTATAGCATTCTGTGACACTACCTAGCATACCTTGTCACTCCCTCCTTAACACACCTATAACCCACTAACACTCCTTGTCACACACTCTTATTCGTTCATTTCCATGCATTTGAAACCAACTCTCCCTTGTGTTTCCATAACACTCCATAACACTCTCTGGCATGCATTAGTACACCCTATAACCTAACACATCTTGGCTTGCTCTGACCTCTATTATGCCTTAACACTGGATAACATACCTTGTCACTCCCTCCTTAGGACTCTTGGAAATCACTCACACTTCCTATCACAAACTATTATTCATTCATTTGCATGAAATAATTTGACCTAGTGTTCCCTTATGTTTCCCTAGCACTCCCTAACACTTCCAAGCACATGTTGGCGCACCTTGGCACCTAGCACATCTTGGTCGCATGTCACCTTGGAACTCTAGCATGACTTAGCGATGCCTAGCATACCATGTCATTCCCTCCTTAGCACACCTAGAACTCGTTGACACTCCCTGTCACACACACTTATATCTTCATTTCCATGCATTTTTACCAACTTCTCCCTTGTGTTTCCCTGACACTCCCTAACACTTCCTAGAACATGTTGGCACACCCTGGAACATGGAATATCTTGGACGCATGGTGCCATGACACTCTAACATGACTTAGCACTACCTAGCATACCATGCAACTCCCTCCTTAGCACACTTGGAACTCACAGACACTCCTTTTCACACACTCTTATTCATTCATTTCCATGCATTTGGACCTAGTGCTCCCTTGTGTTTCCATGGCACTCCTCGCACTCATTAGTACACATTGGCACACCTTGGCACTTGGAACATCTTTGTATGCTTCCCTAGAACTCTAACATGCCTTGATAGTACCTAGCATACCTTGTCACTCCCTCCTTAGCACACCTGGAACTTGTTGACACTTAATTTCCATGCATTCAAAACTAATGCTCCCTTGTGTTTCCCTAGCACTTGGGCCTCACATTCCCTAGCATGTATTTGCACCACAGCCTCGAACTTGGCACATCTTGACATGCCTTAGCACTTGGCATGCATATCATGCCTTGGAACTGTCTAACATGTGTTAGTACTTACTGACATTCCCTGACACACCTTGGTACCCCCTAGTTGTCATGCCCTCATATATAGCCTTACTTTTGTTGCGACTTGGGAACCCTACCAAGTCATTAGAAAAACAATGTTGTGCCCAACCCAAAGTCTCCCTTTGTATGAAACTGCTTTATCTAGTCCCTTATTGTAACCATGGGCTTGCTTCCTACAAGTCTTATTATGACATTATCCTAACACACTTTATTCTTGAGACACCTAGAATTCGTTGACACTCCTTGGCACACACTCTTATTCGTTCATTCCCATGCATTTTGATCTAATTCTCCCTTATGATCTTATGGCACTCCCTAACACTCCTCAAAATTCATTGACACTTTCCGACATGTGTTAGCACACTTTTTCATTCCTTGGTACACCCTGGTACTCTTTAGCTATCATGCCCTCACAACTACCCTTACTATTTTTGGGACATGGAAACCCGACCAAGTCTTGCCTCGACTACAAAATCTTGACCAAGTTACAACTACTACAACTAGATTGTGCCTTGTTCACCTAAGAACTGACTATAACTCATCTTAGGCTACTATGAATATATTCTTGGACCATTACAATGTTTTATAGTAATGTAATTCCCTTTACGAAACCTCCTTTTCTATTCTAGGATAAGTTTTCTTGAGTGAACTTTCAAATGGATGCTAATGATATTTGTTAAGACCTTATATGAAGTATTGCATAATGTCACTAAATGGCACGTATCAAAACCAACGAGATCCATTTATTTAGGTAGTAGTGCAAGAAAGGATGTGTTTATCACCTAATCTATAGATGCCCTATTTATTATGAGATTCAAGGGATGTTATATTGTCTTTATCAAGATTTGGATGGGTTGTTGTCTACATTATTTCAATACATATATCTCTTTTTATGAGGGAGGTCTTTATATTTTTTTATTACATAATTGAGAGAAGAGTTGCATGGGTGGAGTGATCAAGAGTTCATGAATTTTGCTCAAAATTGAAAATGGTCGAAACTGTACCAAACCTGAGCGACTAGGTAGATCTTGTCGTTTTGATTCCGGCACCACAAACGGTTCAAAAAAACGATATCGTATGAGGGAGATATCGCATTCTGATCGATTTGCCAAACAACTAAAATTTGTGACAGGGTTGACTTGGGTACCTAGTCAGCATACAGGTACACAGTCAGCAAAAGAAGAATATTCCTAAGAATATTCTGTTTTCTCAAGCCAATAATAAGTTTCCAAGTGCGTGATTTGATTGGATTGGTGGATTTTATGAGTTGTTTTCTGGTCCAATGGAAGGTTGCCATGTGTCCATTGTACAGTTGAATAAAATTTTGTAAGGGTCCGAGGGGTTTGACCCCGTGACCTCCAAGCATGCGCGCAAAGGCATCAACCAACTCTGCTACACAATGTTTCTTACCCTATAGGTGCTCCGCGTAATTTTAAATTGTATTGAAATGCAAGTTGGGGGGTGGACCGCCGATGGTCCCAACTTGCTAGCAGCATGTTTGGAATGTTCACATTTTACAACAATTCATCGCGACATAAATTTATAACTGAAGGTTTCCTAACCCTTAGACTAACAGATAACTGTAGACCTTGTCATATGCACAGTTCGACGAAAGTGCCAACAGTTGCGGAACTCTGCCTCCATCGTGGTTCCGCACAAAATGTGTTTAATGCGGAGTTTAAATATGACCACGGGGTTTAAGGGGGTCGGCATGTGGCCACCCCCTCCCATTAACTGTAAACTTTAAATGTAAATAGTTTGCACTGGCAGGAATTTATAGCACCTCTAAAAATTTGGATTTTTCTTTTTTTAACTGCAGTTTGGTGTAGTTCTCCACATTTAGTGGAGGGTTTCTAGGGGATATTGGGAAAAACCTTATCCACGTCAATTTTCAACCAATTTGGGTGAAACAAGAGTCTACCTAGACTAATTGGAGCATTCTAGAGCCATTGGTGCAGAGAAAACATCCATTGGAGGCTTGTAAACACATGTATTTGAAAAATTTTGAGCATAATGAAAAGATGGACATGCCTTGGGAGTTGCACCAAAAAATGTAGCCCAGGAGGGGTGAACTGATTCATCATGCCTACTGTGTAAATCTTATTTGTGGTTTTATTTCTCTGTTATACACTACTACTCAGTGTTATTTAGGCTTATTTACATGCTTAAAATTCACAATTTCATCTATGTTTCATGGTTAAATTCCTCAATCCTTAAGCAAAAAAATGGAGACAAATATCTACATGTTTTATAACTGAAAGGGCACTTCGCACATCAAACTAATACAGTCCTTTTAGATCAGGTTGGTATCAAAGCTAGAGTTTATTCTCTGGTTTTTTTGTGTGCAAATATTTGTTTGACTGTTTTCAATTTTTCACATGCTTACTAGGCTCAAGCTTAAGAGAGGAGAAGGCAAATTGGTGGAAGAAAGAGGGTCTCAAAGTAAGCCACAGCAAAGGAGGGCAAGATTTCCACATTCTCCACCACCTAGTTCACCTCCAAAAGAAGCATAAGCAGCATTAATCATGCCTCCAGTAGAAGGAGAAATCGAAGAAGAGGTGGAAAGCATTCCTTGACATGACTGAGATGGTGAGAATCCTTTTTCAAGAAAGGAATTAGAGACTAGAAGGAGAAGGATCCAAAATTCACAAGGAAGGACAGGGATCATCAGGAGGTCAAAATGATGAAGATAAATCAAAGAAGGACAATGGAGGAAATGGAGGCAGTGGAAAGTCACCATCCTCACCCTCATCATCATCATCCTCTACTTCATCTTCAGTACATCAACCACACAAGTCAAATAATACTGGTAAAAGTCCTTTTCTAAAACTTGATGTTAAGTTTGAATTTCCAGTGTTTAATGTTGAAGACAATGCAGAAAATATTGATAATTGGATTAGGAAATTGGAGGTCTATTTGAGAATTCATAACCTTCATGATGATGATACCAAAATCCAACTAGCTTCATTAAGAATGGAAGGTGCAACACTTGTTTGGTGGGAAGCCAAGACAAAGGAGGAGATCAAGAAACATGGTAAGATTATCCTATCATGGACTGATTTCATTACTGCAATAAAACAACAGTTTTATCCATTAGCTCATATGCAGAAAGCCATAATGAACTGGAAAAAATTTAGACAATTAAAAGGATAGAATGTGCAAGAATACACCCAAGAATTTAGGAGAAGAGCTCTCTTATTAGGGGTAGATTTTTAGAGCCAAGATACTTTTCTCAAGTACATAGGAGGGTTACATAGCTACCTAAAACATACTATCCTCATGTTTAACCCTACAAGTCTAGATGAAGTTTGTGTTCAGGCTACACATACAGAAGCTAGAGGGAAAAGCATTACTGATGAGGGCAGAAAGAAAACTTTTAAGGGGAAAAAAAAAAGAGAATACCCCAAAAGGTAAAGGAAAAAATAATGCATCTGTCAAGAAAGAGGGATAAAAAGTGGTCTGTAAACATTCTTCAAGAGAAGGACATGATGAGAATCATTGTTGGAAATTACATGCTGAAAAGAGGCCCAAGCATCAGAAAAATAAAGGGAAACATAAAACTGTAGCTACAACTCAACATGATTTAGGAGAGGATTCAAGTGATGAATCTAAAATTACAGCCATGAGAATGAAAAACATGAAGGGGAAATAAATTGAAACTAAACCCAGTACTAGTACATGAAACTGTCACATACAAGCTCCAAATGAAGAAGAGAGGATTGAACTGTTTCATGTCAGGGTCATGTCCAAACATACCATGATTAACTCACTGTTTGACAGTGGGTCACAAGCAAAATTAATCTCTGAAGACTTGGTCAAGAAACTTAACCTTGAGACCTGTTAGAGTCGATCTTTACATCCCTCCGTCATAGATCATTTCTCTTATTGCATTTCATTTTTAGGTGTCTCATTCAGTTCATTTATCTGCATTCTGTTAGGGGCATGCCATAATCTGACGGAAGGGCCTTTTCACTCATACCCCTCATGTCATGTACCTGCTGGTCCGTGTCTACTCATTAAAGTCAATTTTAAAAGTCACTTACAGTCCTGTTTGGTCTCTTGGTCAGCAAAGAGTTTTTAGGGTTTTTCAGTCATTAGGTCTATGGTTTCACAAATTTCCTCTTCAAAGTGTCTAATAGTGTCAGCAGGCACATGAGGGACGTTCAAAATAAGTTTTCATCTCAAGAAATTTCATTGTCATATTGCTTGATCGTGACTTTTCTTCAAAACTCTGTTTTGAAGAAAATCGTCATTTTGTTCTTTGTAATAAATTGCCATGTATATTTTCAAGGTTTTTTAGTTGAAAATGTTAAGGCGTAGCCCTGGTCATCCTTTTCCGAATTCAACGCCAGCTATCCCTACAAAAAGTAGCCAAGATTTTCGTCATTTAGCCAAAAAATCAAAGTGGAAGCAGAAAACAGAGATATGAGCAAAGTGCCAAAGTCTGCAAAATTAGAAAGAGAGTTTGCCAAATCAAAAATCAAAGTTCATGCCATAAGAGACATGTTTGTATTTCAATAATTCAATTACACGCCAAATACATCAGTGAAACAAAGAGAAAATCATGGAGGAAAGCAAAAGCAGTGTGAAAAGTCGAAGCTGTGGTTGAGTTTGCCTGCGCGGCGCGTTGGGCTGCTGCGCGGTGCACACAGCCTGTGCGGCGCATAGAGCCACTCTGCACAGTGTAAAATTACACTGGTGCAGCGCACACAGCCTGCGCAGCGCACCATGTAAGTTTGTGTGACTTTGTAATTGCTCATGGCTGGTGTTTGGTGTGGTTTCAAAGATTGGTTGGAGAATTTTTAACATCAAAAGTTAAACCCTAGTCTCTTGTTAGAAATTTCTCTTGTAGGGTTTGAAAGTTGAGTTTTAAAGTTTGATCTTGGTGCTAATCCCCCACATTGTTTATTCCTTTCCCGTCACTGTCACATTGTCATTCATAGTCCCTCTCCTATTTCCTTATATCCCAAATCACGCATGTCACTAATTCCCATTTATACATATCCCTAAAACCTATCATTTCCTATCATTATCCCTCTCCCATATCATTTGCAAAAATTTCCTAATTCCTAAATCCCCAAACCCCACATTCCTACAAGACAATCAAGTGACTGTTATTTCTTTCACTTGACAGTCCTCTTTTCCCATTGTTCCACATTCCTATACAGTCCCTTCCTACTTGGCATATTTTGACAATTGAAACAAGACACCAAGTTTTCATTTCTCTTTTTCAATCAACCAAACATACACTCGTCATACACATTGCAACATCATGACAGACACCGATACATCCTAGGAACAAAACAGTGATTCCGCCACTAAACTGCATGCACCAGGGGGGCACTAAAACGTCAGAAAAGGCCTGATCCACTTCAAATCTTGGCCAAAGCTTCTTTGTCTGAGCGTAGCACTTGATGAGGGACCTTTAGTCCAAATTTCAAGGAATTTGGAGAAAATTTTGTCAATTTTGAATTTTTGGTCGCAAAACAGATTTTTCCGCCCGACGCGTCGCGCCACTTGGCGCGCGCTTATGATTGGGACATCTTCTGGAGGAAAAATTCATATTTTTGAGCTTTTTATGATAAATTATGCATGCTCAGGAATGGCTGAGAGATTTCATCAAGTTCTGGGTGGTTTAAAGGGTCAAAAACACCTTGAAAATGGCCTTTCTGCCACCTTTTGCACACACAGGAACAAATCTTAGGAGATTGAAGTTTTGGAGGGGAAAATGACATCCAAATCCAGAAATTCCACTTGGGTTGGAAATTAGACAGATAGGGATTTCCAACGAGCTATCATGAGCTCAATTTGGATTTCAGGAAGTGCCTCAAAATCAGTTCCAAAGTGGCGCAACGCATTGAGTTTTATGGCGCGGCGCATAGAGAAATTTGGCCTCATTTTCACTCTTCAGCTCAGAAATTCGCCCAGTTTGACTAGTTTCACTTTTTGATGTAACTATTGATCTATCTTGATGTAAATTGATGACTATGATGTAATTTTGGCTCATATTTACTTTTTCTAGAGGATTCATTCACTAAAAAGTGAAAATTAAATGAATGAATCAGTTTCCTTCCATATAGAGGCAAGTTGTTTGATTACCTAGATTTCAGTTCCTAGTTTAGAATTGGTTGAAACAGCTCCTAGAAGGATGAGCTCGACCCCTAGAGGCATGGGAAGGGGTTAGGATGGTCTATATCATGTATTTTCTGAGACATTTTCAGGGTTGGACTTTTGGGAATAGTTTGGCACCTCATTGTATATTCATTTCAGCTTTTTGGTAAAGGAAAGACCAGAGTTTTGCAGCACTTGTTGGGATCCTTATGGCTCTGAGTTTTGATGATGTTTTTCTCCATGTATCAGTAAGTTTCATTAATTTTATATGTATTCCATTTCCCTTCTCTTTGCTTCTGAATTAAACAAATGAGTAACTAAGGTAGAATTCATTAGTCTGTTGGTGCTCTGCCTTAAACTTTTGTTTAGTTTTATATGTTTTCCTCCGTTTGAAGAGGATCCTTGCACCTTCTTGCCCTCTTCAGCTCCTCAGCAGTATTTTCTATCCATTCATTGAATCTAAGACCTCAAATTCATTTCCTTCCCTGCCCCAACTTGAACTCTGCAAGAATTTGGCCTCATCCCCAAGCCCAAAACTGCCTTTTCCTTTTTCCAACAAAAAAAACCCCTAAAAATCATTCCAAACTCCTTGATTAATATACCTAGCCTAAAATTAGCACTCATTTCAGTCATCTCAAGGTCTATTGATACATTTTTACTAATATTGACCCGGAGATAGCCCTCTCCTGTTCTGGTAGGGCTAGCTACCAGACTGAGCGTGGTTTGGTGTTACCCTGAATCTCGCCTTCCTTCAGCCTAAGGTGGATTTGGGCTATAACATAGTGGCGACCATACTGGGGAAGAATATGGTTTTCTTGTTGGTGTCTCTTGTTTTATAAGCTACAGACGGAGCCTGAAGTTATGCCAGGTAGCCTTCGTAACGCTTTTGCTTTGCATTAGCAGAAGTAGATAAACGATGCTTCAGTCAATCTCCGGTCTAGCTTGTGAATGTGACACTTGACTTGTAGATTGTCTTGCCCCAGTACATGTATCAAGTTCAGATCTGATGGTTGATGGTGGACAACGATTAGACATAAGAAGGCTGAAATCATTCACCTGGTGACTCCAACTCAATGTATAGACTCCACTGGAGGACTAACTCTTTCTCTGCGAAAATGGAAGGATCTTACACAAAGTTCAAGTATCCAAAGTGGAATGGTCTTCAGGATCTAATCTGATTTCTTGTAAATTACTTCTTTTTTGTTCTTGAAGTTGTCCTGAAAGTTTTTCAGAATTTGTTGTATGATAAAGGTAATCAAAATCTTCACTCGACCTATTCAAAAAGTGTAAATACTGAGTTTCCCTTTGATCCTGGCCTCCTTAATTTTCCCACATCTTATGTTGACTCTCTTCAGAGTGATGAGCTTAAAGAAAACCAAACTGATCCCGTAGCTCTTGTATATACTCCTACACCTTTTATAGTCCCAGATAGGTATAAACCTCTTGTTTTACCTTCTGTTCTTCATGCTTTCCCTAAAAATCATTACCTATATCTACCAAGATTTGACGGTGAATGTAACAATGTCAACGCTGAGCAACATGTGCAGAATGTTGAAACTTTTCTAGACCTTTTTGAAGTTGATGAAGAGGATGTCAGTATTAGGCTTTTTGCTCTTTCTTTGCAAGGCCAAGAGAAGAGTTGGTTCAAAGCCCTGCTTGATGCGAGCATCTCAGATTTCCAGCAGTTCATCGAAGTTTTCCTCGACAGGTGGGTGATCGGACAGAACCTTTTCTTGATTATAGAAGAGTATAACCAGCTGAAAAGACTGCCAGGGGAGACAGTATAACAGTTTTCTGCCAGATTTAACCAAGTTTATTATTCGATGCCAGCTAATATAAGACCTTCTCCTAGATCTGCTCTCTTGCACTACCCAGGTGCCTCTGATCCGGAAATGGAGTTTCAGTTGAGAGAAAGGAATCTTGAAACACTTCAAGAGATGCAGAACAGTGCAGTGAATGTAGAGGCTCATTTGTTGATCCGAAGGGCAAGGTTGAAAGAAGAAGAGATGAAAAACATAGATCCAGAGAAATTGATATCTCTAGAGGTAAAGCTTGACATGTTGGTAAGTGCAGTAGAAGAGATGATGCAAAAGAACACCACAAGGAATGAGTATAATGTTCAAGCCCATGACTTGCTGATTGAAGAAGAACAAGTTGCTGATCCAAAACATTTTGTTTATTATTCCAGTTGTCATAGTGATTGCTTTATAGATCATCTTGAAGAAGAGGGAGTTGTTGATATGACATGTATGCTTGATGATGTGTTTTATACTGATGATTTGCCTCAGTTTGATCAGTATGATGATGATTATGTTATCCAAACAGAAGCTAATCTTGTAGAAAAATCAGCAGCTAGTTTGTGCGAGGAGGAAGTTCACTTTCAACAGCTCGAGTACAGTGATCAACCGATGCATATCAGCTATGACAATGATGAGTAAAGTGCATCAAATTTTGAAGTAAGTGAAGGATCTTTGCCTTTTTGTTTTGACTCATTTCAGTTCATGAGAAATAACTTCCATGCAATCAGAAATCAACTGCCAACAAGCCTTGATTTGGACCATCTTGAGGGCAATGAAAACCTTGTTCAAGATTTCTCATATTCAGATTTGCAGCCAAAATGCCATTGATTGTCAAGTTTCAGATGAAGCCATGGAAGCTGGAACATATGATCAAATGATACAAGATGACTCTGTACCATTTTGTTTTGAATCATTTTAGTTTTTGAAGGGTAAATTGCATAGTAAATCTTCAAATGAGAAGCCTATAGGAAATCAACAATCTCTCAGTTTTAATGTGGAGGATGAGACAAATAGCGAAATTCTTGAGCAGGTTGTTAATGAGAAATCTTCCCCTGAAACGACTGATGAAATCATTTTGGATACAAAACCCTCCCTAGCTTTAGATTTGCAGCCACCAAACGAAATTGAAGGTCAGATTGCAGATGAAGGCGTGGAAGCTGAAATACATAATTTAATGATGCAAGAGAATTATGTACCCTTTTGTTTCGAAGCATTTCAGTTTATAAAGCAGAATCTTCGTAATATATCTCAAGGAAAAGATGAATAGCCAGTAGGATGTCATACACTTTCAATGGATACATTTCAGCAGTCTTCTCAAGTTTTTGATGATCCTATTGCTCGTGTGTTGGATGATGTTTGTTGTAAAAGTTCTTCTCCATTAGTTAACCATGTGCCAGAGAAGAATGTTGATGATAATCTTATTCAAAAGTCACCTTCATTATCTTGTCTAACAGATTTTTCATTACAAAGCCCATTTCAAGGTTTGCAGTCATATGAGGAGATTGATAAAGGAGACTTTAGTTCTGTGTGGAGTCAGCAACAGAGTTTGGTTATTCATGAAATTCAGGATCCTTTTGACAGCTTGCTGCAATCACCAAAGAAAGACAACATAGATGTGAGAAAAATCTTAATTTTCAGCTATGAAGATTACTTGGACCAGAGCAGTAATGTGTTAATGGAAATCAATAGCTATGTTTATGAAGATCCTTTCACAGTATTCTTGAAGTCATCCAGTCAATTCACGCTTTGCAAGTTTATCAGCAGTCAACTTGATTCCGAGTTTCCATGGGAGTTTCCTTTCGATTCTTCCCTTTTCCTACGCATCAGAAAGCATTTGGGAAGAAATAAATTAGCGGCCAGGATGCTTACATGGTTACATTGGTTGTTCCATTTCACTTGATCGGGTGGTAAAATAAAAATTAGAGTAGGTTTGATGAATAAGCTCAATTGTGAGCATCTTTCCATTTTGTCAGTTATGTTTAGTCATGTTTGGTTTTATTATGGTTTTCAGTTTTAGCCTTGAGTCAGAGTCAATCTGCATAATATCAGTTTTAGTGTTTTGATTCCATAGCCCAATGGACGAAGGTACTGTCTACTTTTCCAAAGATCTGTAGTTCTTGGCACCTCCCAGGAGCTACCATCCCCATTGGAGCCAATGTTAGAGTCGGTCTTTACATCCCTCCATCAGAGATCATTTCTCTTATTGCATTTCATTTTTAGGTGTCTCATTCAGTTCATTTATCTGCATTCCGTTAGGGGCATGCCATAATGCCATAATCTGATGGAAGGGCCTTGTCACTCATACCCCTCATGTCATGTACCTGCTGGTCCGTGTCTACTCATTAAAGTCAATTTTAAAAGTCACTTACAGTCCTGTTTGGTCTCTTGGTCAGCAAAGAGTTTTTAGGGTTTTTCAGTCATTAGGTCTAGGGTTTCACAAATTTTCTCTTCAAAGTGTCTAATAGTGTCAGCAGGCACATGAGGGAGGTTCAAAATAAGTTTTCATCTCAAGAAATTTCATTCTCATATTGCTTGATCGTGACTTTTCTTCAAAACTCTGTTTTGAAGAAAATCATCATTTTGTTCTTTGTAATAAATTGTCATGTATATTTTCAAGGTTTTTCAGTTGAAAATGTTCAGGCACAGCCCTGGTCATCCTTTTCCAAATTCAACGCCAGCTATCCCTGCAAAAAGTATCCAAGAGTTTCGTCATTCAGCCAAAAAATCAAAGTGGAAGCAGAAAACAGAGTTATGAGCAAAGTGCCAAAGTCTGCAAAATTAGAAAGAGAGTTTGCCAAATCAAAAATCAAAGTTCATACCATAAGAGACATGTGTGTATTTCAATAATTTAATTACACGCCAAATACATCAGTGAAACAAAGATAAAATCATGGAGGAAAGCAAAAGCAGTGTGAAAAGCCGAAGTTGTGGTTGAGTTTGCCTGCGCGGCGCGTTGGGCTGCTGCGCGGCACACACAGCCTGTGCGGCGCATAGAGCCACTCTGCACAGTGTAAAATTACACTCACGCGACGCACACAGCCTGCACAGCGCGTTGGGCTGGTGCGCAGCGCACAGGGCCAGAACACTAATTTTTTTCATTTCTTCACAAAAACTCAAATTAACTCATCCTCCTATGCACCATGTAAGTTTGTGTGACTTTGTAATTGCTCATGGCTGGTGTTTGGTGTGGTTTCAAAGATTGGTTGGAGAATTTTTAACATCAAAAGTTAAACCCTAGTCTCTTGTTATAAATGGCTCTTGTAGGGTTTGAAATTTGAGTTTTAAAGTTTGATCTTGGTGCTAATCCCCCACATTGTTTATTCATTTCCCGTCACTGTCACATTGTCATTCATAGTCCCTCTCCTATTTCCTTATATCCCAAATCACACATGTCACTAATTCCCATTTATACCTATCCCTAAAACCTATCATTTCCTATCATTATCCCTCTCCCATATTATTTTCAAAAAGTTCCTAATTCCTAAATCCCCAAACCCCACATTCCTAAAACACAATCAAGTGACTGTTATTTCTTTCACTTGACAGTCCTCTTTTCCCATTGTTTCACATTCCTATACAGTCCCTTCCTACTTGGCATATTTTGACAATTGAAACAAGACACCAAGTTTTCATTTCTCTTTTTCAATCAACCAAACATACACTCGTCATACACATTGCAACATCATGACGGACACCGATAAGACTAGGAACAAAACAGTGATTCCGCCACTGAACTGCATGCACCAGGAGGGCACTGAAACGTCAGAAAAGGCCTGATCCACTTCAAATATTGGCTGAAGCTTCTTTGGCTGAGAGTAGCACTTGATGAGGGACCTTCAGTCCAAATTTCAAGGAATTTGGAGAATTTTTTGTCAATTTTGAATTTTTGGTCGCAAAACAGATTTTTCCGCCCGACGCGTCGCGCCACTTGGAGCACGCTTATGATTGGGACATCTTCTGGAGGAAAACTTGATATTTTTGAGTTTTTAATGATAAATTATGCATGCTCAGGGATGGATGAGAGATTTCATCAAGTTCTGGGTGGTTTAAAGGGTCAAAAACACCTTGAAAATGGCCCTTCTGCCACCTTTTGCACACACAGGAACCAATCTTGGGAGATTGAATTTTTGGAGGGGAAAATGACATCCAAATCCAGATATTCCACTTGTGTTAGAAATTAGACAGACAGGGATTTCCAACGAGCTATCATGAGCTCAATTTGGACTTCGGGAAGTGCCTCAAAATCAGTTCCAAAGTGGCGTGACGCATTGAGTTTTCTAGCGCGGCGCATAGAGAAATTTGGCCTCATTTTCACTCTTCAGCTCAGAAATTCGCCCAGTTTGACTAGTTTCACTTTTTGATGTAACTATTGATCTATCTTGATGTAACTTGATGACTATGATGTAATTTTGGCTCATATTTACTTGTTCTAGAGGATTCATTCACTAAAAAGTGAAAATTAAATGAATGAATCAGTTTCCTTCCATATAGAGGCAAGTTGTTTGATTGCCTAGATTTCAGTTCCTAGTTTAGAATTGGTTGAAACAGCCCCTAGAAGGATGAGCTCGACCCCTAGAGGCATGGGAAGGGGTTAGGATGGTCTATATCATGTATTTTCTGAGACATTTTCAGGGTTGGACTTTTGGGAATAGTTTGGCACCTCATTGTATATTCATTTCAGCTTTTTGGTAAAGGAAAGACCAGAGTTTTGCAGCACTTGTTGGGATCCTTGTGGCTCTGAGTTTTGATGATGTTTTTCTCCATGTATCAGTAAGTTTCATTAATGTTATATGTATGCCATTTCCCTTCTCTTTTCTTCTGAATTAAACAAATGAGTAACTAAGGTAGAATTCATTAGTCTGTTGGTGCTCTGCCTTAAACTTTTGTTTAGTTTTATATGTTTTCCTCTGTTTGAAGAGGATCCTTGCACCTTCTTGCCCTCTTCATCTCCTCAGCAGTATTTTCTATCCATTCATTGAATCTAATACATCAAAGTCATTGCCTTCCCTGCCCCAACTTTAACTCTGCAAGAATTTGGCCTCATCCCCAAGCCCAAAACTGCCTTTTCCTTTTTCCAACAAAAAAACCCCTAAAAATCATTCCAAACTCCTTGATTAATATACCTAGCCTAAAATTAGCACTCATTTCAGTCATCTCAAGGTCTATTGATACATTTTTACTGAGATTGACCTGGAGAGAGCCCTCTCATGTTCTGGTAGGGCTAGCTACCAGACTGAGCGTGGTTTGGTGTTACCCTGAATCCCGCCTTCCTTCAGCCTAAGGTGGATTTGGGCAAGGGATTCATAAGGCCAAGCACTTCATCATGTGGTTCACCAATAGTCTTGATTCCGAAGAAAGATGGGACTTGGCGCATGTGTGCAGTCTTCAGAGATTTGAACAAGATAATGGTAAAGAATCAATAAGCAAAGTTTTTCACTAAGTTAGATCTACGAAGTGGATATCATCAAGTAAGAATTGTAGAAAGTGATATATCGAGGACTGCATTCAAAACAAAACAAGGACTCTTTGAGCGGTTGGTTATGCGATTTGGTTTTTGTAATGCACCGACGACTTTCATGCGTGTTATGGATAATGTTTTGAGTCCATTTATTGATGACTTTGTGATTGTGTATTTAGATGATATATTGATTTTCAAGAAAACAAGAGAATAACATGGCTTGCATGTGAATAGGGTGTTTGATTTTTTGAATAAAGAGAAATTGTTTCTTAAGATGTCAAAGTGTGAGTTCGGAAAGACTTATTTCGTTTATTTGGGACACATTGTAGGAGGAGGCGAGTTGAGAATTGATCCTTCTAAAGTTGAAGCCATTTTGAATTGGCCCACTCCCAAAACAGTAACCGAGGTGAGAAGTTTCTTATGCGCAGCTTAGTATTGGAGAATGTTTATTGCTAACTTTTCCGCCATAGCAGAGCCTACGCATGCAGTGATAAGTGTGAAGAAAGGATTCCAATGGAGAGGCAAACAACAACGATCTTTTGAAGCTTTAAAAGACAAGATTAGTTCAGCTCATTTCTTGCATTACTGAATTTGAGACAACCATTTGAGATACAAACCGATGCTAGTGATTATGCCATGGGTGCAATACTTTTGCAGCATGCGAAGGCTATCGATTTTCATTTTGAAACATTCAATGGTGATGTAACTAATTATCCTACATATGACAAAGAGCTGTATGTGTTGGTACAAAGCGTCAAGGAGTGGAAACACTACTTGATGGGTAAAGAGATGATTATACATATCGATCACCAACCATTACAGTACTTGCAGTCGCAAACAAAATTGCAGCAATCATGACATTTCAGGTGAATGGATTTCCTTCAACAGTTTCACTTCGTTATAAGGTACAAGAAATGTATTTTCAATAAAGTTGTTGATATTCTTTCAAGGTTAATCATAAGTGCTTCTAATTTACTTTAAAATGATTCTATTGTACATGAGAGTTACATAGAACAATATGCACATGATGTTGATTTTCAAGATGGGTATGCTAGTTTGAGTGAAGGGAATCAAATTTAGGAAAATGATTATCACATGCATAACAATTTTATGTTTCATCTGGGCAAGTTGTGTATACCACAAGGAGAGAGGCTTAGTGTCATGAGAGAGGCTCATTCGTCTCTTATTTCTAGACACTTTGGGGTAATAAAAACAGTGGCGCATCTACAGAGGTTTTGCTATTGGCCTCGCATGATAGATAGTGTGTCATGTTTTATAAGAGGTTTTTCTATGTGTGCCACAAGCAAGCCTAGCAATAGGAAGCTTGGGTTGTACACACCACTACCGGTTCCATCAAGTCCATGGGAGAGTGTCTCCATGGAATTTTTTGTAGGTCTACCTATGTCAAGAAAACAACATGATTATATTTATGTAGTTGTGGATAGATTCAGTAAAATGTGTATACTTATGCCATGTAAGAAAACCATAACTGTTGAACTTTATTTTCAACATGTATGGGTTCATTATGGATTGCCAAATTCTATTTTTAATGATATGTATTCTAGGTTCATTGGGAATTTTTGGTCCAATCTTTGGAAGGTGATGGACACAAAGTTGAAAAAGAGTACTGCTTTTCATCTGAAAATTGATGACCAAACTGAGGTGGTGAAAAGAACCGTTGTGCATCTATTGAGAGGATATTGTAGAAAACATCCCAAGTTGTGGGATGAACAGCTTCATTACATTCAACACGCTTACAACCGGGAAAAGAACTCTTCTAAAAATACTTCACCTTTTGAAGCATGCTTTGGGTATTTGCTGAAATCACCATTAGACTTCATCTTCAAGAAATATGTTGCAATTGATGGGCATAGTGATATTGAGAAGGCTCGAAAATTCATTGAGAAAATTCAGATTATTCATCAAAAATTTCAAGAACAGCTTGAGAAGAGTCAAATAAAATACAAGGAGAGGCATGACAAACATAGATTTGATCGCAAGTTTCAAGAAGGAGATGAGGTATGGTTGCACATAAGCAAAGAAAGGATGCAAAGAGAAGGTAAAAATCTCAAGCCCATTCACAATGGTCCATTCAAGATCATAAAGAAAGTTGGTAACAATGAATTTCAACTTGAATTGCCTTCATATATGCAAATGTATTCAGTTGTTAATGTTGAAACTTACGTTTGTATGAGCCACCTTTGATCGATGATCAAGGAAGTGATGTTCAGCTGCCTTCTATTGAATATTTCTCACCAGAATTTCTGGATGAGCTCAAGGAGGATACCATTCTTGACAGGAGGACAATAGCATCTAAGAGGGGAAGTGTCGACTACCTTCAAGTTCGGCTCAAAGGCAGTAAGACAAGCAAGGCAAAGTGGATGGAAGTTGGAAAGGTGAGGGAGTTGGAGCCTCATCTATTGAACAGGTAATCAAAGTCTTTTGGGGTCCAAAAGCTTCCCAATGGGGAGGTTCATGAATTTTGCTGAAATTTGAAAATGCTCAAAACTGTACCAAACCTAAGTGACCGGGTAGATCTCGTCATTATGATTCCAGTGTCATGAATGGTTCGAAAAACTGATGTCGTATGAGGGAGATATCGCATTCTGATCGATTTCCCAAACAACTAAAATTTGTGACAGGGTTGACTGGGATGCCCAGTCAGCATGCAGTTACACAGTCAGCAAAAGAAGAATATTCGTAAGAATATTCCATTTTTTCAAGCCAATGATAAGCTGCCAAGTGGTGTTATTTGATTAGATTGGTGGATTGTATGAGTTGTTTTCTGGTCCAATGGAAGGGTGACACATGGCCAGCTCGGAGGCTACCACGTGTCCCCTGTATGGTTGAATAAATATTTGTATGGGTCTAGGAGGTTCGACCCAATGACCTCCAGGCGCGTCTGTAAAGGCTTCGATCGACTCTGCTACATAATGTTTCATACCCTATAGGTGATTCGCGTAATTTTAAATTGTATTGAAATGCAAGTTGGGGGGTGGACCGCCAGTGGTCCCAACCCGCCGGTGGCCCATTTGGAATGTTCACATGTTACAAAAATTCATTGCGACATCAATTTCTAACTGACGGTTTCCTAACCCTTAGACTCCAGCGGATAACCTTAGACCTTGTCACATGCACAGTCTGATGGAAGTGCCAACGGTTGCGGAACTCCGCCTCCATCGCGGTTCCACACCAAATGTGTTTAATGCAGAGTTTAAATATGACCGCGGCGTTTAAGCAGGTCGGCATGTGGCCACCCCCTCCCCTTAACTGTAAACTTTAAATGTAAAAAATTTACGCTGGCAGGAATTTGGAGCGCCTCTAAAAATTCAGATTTTTTCTATTTCTAATTAAAGTTAGGTGCAGTTCTCCACATTTAGTGGAGGATTTCTAGGGGATATTGGGAAAAAGCTTAGCCAGGTCAATTTTCGACCAATTTGGGTGAAACAAGAGTCTACCTAGACTAATTGGAGCATTCTTGAGCCATTGGTGTAGAGAAAACAACCATTAGAGGCTTGTAAACATATTTATTTGAAAAATTTTGAGCATAATGAGAAGATGGACACGCCATTGGGAGCTGGACCAGCAAATGTAGCCTAGGAGGGGTGAACTAATTCATCATGCCTGCTATGTAAATATTATGTGTGGTTTTATTTCTCTATTATACATTGTTGTTCAGTGTTATTTAGGCTTATTTACATGCTTAAAAATCACAATTTCATCTATGTTTCATGGTTAAATTCCTCAATCCTTAAGCAAACAAATGGAGACAAATATGTACATGTTTTATAACTGAAAGGACACTTAGCACATCAAACTAATACAGTCCTTTCAGATCATGGAGAAAAATAAATGAGAAAGAGTGTCCAAAATTCAAAAATAATTTTCTTTTTTAAATTTATGACCATTCCACTCTTTCCATCTACTTGGCTACTAAGAATGTATTCTTGGACCATTACAATGTTTTATAGGAATATACTTCCCTTTAGAACATCCCATTTTCTCTTATGGGACAATTTTTCTTGAGTGGAATTGTAAGTGGTTGCTAATGATTTTTTTCAACACCTTCTATGAAATATTTCACAATGACATTGAATGGCACCCATAAAAACCAACGAGATTCATTTATTTTGGGATTAGTGCAAGAAAGGATGTGTTTAGGGGATGAAAATGAAGAAGATATCTGCTCACCATTGGTTGATGTTATCTATAGAAGTGTCCCATGAAACCATTCGAACTTCAACCCTTATATCGTTCCATGCTCTTTAATGATTCCCATGGTTCTACCTTGAAGATTGGAACCAACAAATTTTGGTTATCCTCATTCAAAATGACTCTTGTAATGTCTTCCAAAGTTCTATTGTTGGGTATGGACTCGTAAATGGATATTTATAGTAATTCCTTTTAAATTTGAGGGAATCTAGGTCAAGAATATATTTTAAATCCTTTGAAGGGGGCTTAGGACATAATTTCGTAGGGGATAGGGGGGCTAGAGGGAAGGAAACAAGATAAATTGATAGGGTAACCCCCATCAGTGGTGATAAGGGGATTAGGTACCTCATTATCACAACCCATAAGCCCATATTTTTAGTAGAGGAATTGCGTTGGATGGTACAACAAGGTTTTTGGTAGGACTTTGGAGCACTTGTAGAAGTCCAACTACTCTAACACCACCTTAACCACAACATGTACTTTGTTCTCGTGTCCCTTTTTTGCTCGATACATGAGTTCTCCTCTTACTAGGGTATTACTATTTCATTTTTCTCAAGGATTGAATGATACCCATTGTTTCTTATTATTTCGACATAGGGTCATCAAGCAAGTGAGCCTTTACTTGGTTTCCTTTTTCTCCATTAATTTCCTTTACTTTGTGGCCCTTCCACTTTTGTAGGAAAACCAACCATGCCTTCTTTATTGATGTGGATTTATTTTCCTCAATGCAGTGGAATCATCCCTTGACACCCTTTTTGCTGAGCACGTGACCACTAAGTATATGCCCCTTTTCTCGACATTCATGTACTTAAACACATTACCTATTTTCCTTTTTTCTACTGTGTGTTCAAAGATTTCATTTCCCCCAATCTGTGATTGATTCATCCATTTTATGCATTTAATTTTTGAATGCGCACTATACTTTCCTCTTAATTTGATCTTCAATCCATGACCTTTCCTTTTTTTTTTACTATGATGACTTTTTGGGTCCTTCATTTAGCTTTCTGACCCTACACCATGGCCTTCTTTAAACTAAACAAAGCATCATGGGATCTTCAATCAATGGCATACTTAGCCACTTATCATTTGAAAAACATGCATGTTCAAAAATGATGGAGCTCACAACTTTTAATTAGAATACCTAACTTGTTTGTCCATGTTCCATTATATCTTAGATTTCTCTTCAATTTGTCGACCATAAGCCACCTACTTGTTGTTAAGAAATATCCATGAGAAATGAACTCTTTTCTCATTGGGATAATTAATTTCTACCTCTCGTTGTCATCTTTTGCTGAGTGCTTGTCTTCCCTTGATTGGGAACCTAATATTCGACGTACTCAACAACCCATGCTTCCTCACCCACTAAGCACACACTTTGTGTTCTTGGTGAGTAAGGCCACTAAAAACATAACTTTTTCTTCATGCCTTATACTTACCACTTTCCTTTATTTTTATTCCAACACTTTCCTCCATTTTTATTTTTATTTTTTAGAAAGAAAATGAAATATCAATGCAGGAATATAAAATCATTTGAAAATCCTACATTGACTTTGATCTGGTAAACTATATTTTAGATCCACTCGAGGGACAAGAGATATGGGGCTCTATGATTATGTGTGTGTGATGGGAGTCTTGTTTATTCTTTAGATAATATCTTGTTTTATTCTCTAGGGAATTTTCTTCAGCCACTTATTCGAATTTTTTGAAGGAACAAATGGGAAAGCTTTTGGTGGTGCAATCTTCTAATCGACAGGACATGGTACTGGAGATCACATCCATGTGAGTGATTTAAGGAGGTCTTCTTACAATGGAATAAAAGGTAAGTGAGGTGGGATGATAGGGGTTATTAAGGTACAGCTAAATGTGATTGATAATGTCATTACTTCTAGTACCATGAGCTAGGCAGATGGATGCCATTTTTCTTCTCTAAACATGTGAAGGTTTTTTGTAGAGTCCACTACATGAGGGTCTATCTTTCCAATGATATAATTTTATTAGTTTTAATGTGAATTCAATCCCTATTTTTTTTACTGTGTGGTTATAGGGGTTAGAGGGGATAAGCATAGTTAGTTGAGTAATCTTATTTGACATCTAGTATAGGCCTTAGGGTGTTTTCCTATAGTAGTGGCATCTAATTCTTTGGCTGCTCAAGTTGTTGGGCATGGTGGAATTCAAGGTGGAGGAATTGTAGTGGATATTAGCACTCTTCCAAAGCCTTGATAGTATAACTCAAAGGGTTTTTTCTGTAGTAGCTTTCTCCCACTCGTGACGGGATCAAGGAACCAGGTGCAAAGGAACCTGTGAAATGCCCATATGGACATTGATTGTAACTCTTTCCCTTCACACACTCAGGCAAGAGAAGCTTCATCCTCATGGTTAGATCAATCTCCCAATAAAATTAAATCTGGAGGCATAATTCCTATTCCCACATCTGGTGCTTCTATGAGTCACAATTAAGAAAGGCATTTAAAGACGTTTCAAACTAGTTTCTAGGGGGGAGGGTTTGTTACTTTAACCTATAATGTGCCTCCGAACCTTACATCCTTCCAAGCCTATGGGGTGGAATATTACTCTATGTGAACTTGTCCTTCTGATGTTTAGTAATTAAAATAGTTCAAGGGTACAGTATCAGTTATCTACCCTTGAATTGGATTGAAATATTATAATAGTAAACAAAATACACCACTTCTTCCTATGGAATGAAAAAATACTCGATCTATAGCATAATCCTTTTCCTTCAATGCAAACATAAATCAAATGAACCAAATTTAGTTCAGGAATGGGTTAGCCCAGGCCCTTATATGCATTTGAAGTAAGCTTAAATATGTAGCTCAGGTCGACTCCATAAACTGTAATCCAATGTTGCACACATACATATATCAATAATATCCAATGTTAGGTGCCTCAGTGGCTGGGGTATTTGTCCCATATACCACTTTTTGACCTACAGAAAAGGTGTGTTGAGCTACCTCAGTTCACATTTTTCTTCCATACGTCACTTATGTTAAAATATTCTTGAGGAGACACTCAGAACTAATGATGAAAACAATTATGTGCCATACTTTTTTGTTGCAAATAATTTCATGCCATACTCTATTTTATTGTCTCTCCTTATTCACTTTTTCTCTGAATTATTCTATTTTTCCCTTAAAATACCAATGCAACCCTTCCAGAAAGTGTCGATGAAGAGGAGTGTGGAGAACTGCAAAAACCATTCACTGAACCTTCCAAATATCTCCTCAATGATGAATCCTACAACCATACTTGGCCATTTACTGACATTATTTTTGTTGGCCATATGGAGAGAGGCATGTAAATATCTCTGAGTTCATGAAAACATGTCCCTATTTGACTCTGGGGATCAAATTTTTTGTCGCAAGTGAAAGATGGCATAGGCCAACCATTCACTTTTTCTTGTTCAACATAACAGAAGAGTATGATTGGGTTGAGTTTCCAGTTGCTGAGGGCAATCGCTGGTAGCCATTGGTCACAAACTTGTAGATTTATGAGGAGTTGAATTGGGTATATTGCAACCCTTATCCACAGTCTGAGTGCCTATCGTGTCCAAAGTTGGAATCATGTCCCTGGATTCATTGTTATGCAATGGGCATTCCTTATACACGTGACCTTCCTTATGAAAACGATTGCAACGAAAAGGAACTCCCTCATAATAGGATTTTTAGCCTTGTGTGTCCCTGGTATTGAAGATTTGTGCTTTCAAAAAGCCCATCCCTAGTATCATGTTGAATGAGTATATGTCATATGAGCAATATCCATATTCCCCGACTCCATATAGGATATTTCATGATCAATAAATATGCCCAAGTCATTGCCAATGGTGCAGAATACATCCTCAGACTAGAAATGAAGTGGCAATCCCAAAAAATTTACCCAGATAGGGTCGACGCCAAAATTTTCTTTGTCGGGGTCAAAAAGAGGTGCCCATCGCTTCAGGAGAACAGGGGCCATTTTGATATGCCAAAACTTGGACATTACCAAGGTAGCCTGGTTTGAATGCGAGAATATTAGGGAAAACCAGCCATGGGTCATTGTGATGACTGAGGGAATTTTTTCAAGGGCGTTACCCCAAATCTCCATAGCCCAACGCCGAAGCCTTGTCGATGAGTAGTTATGGACCCTAAATCGGCCCACCAGGATCAAGTTTGCAGTGTTTGCAACCTGACCCATAGAATTTCCTTCACCAAATACCAGAAGCCGACCTCGCTCCCTGACCATTGTTCACTTAGACTTTTTCCCTAGTTTCTTGAGTAGATCATCCGCCGATTTCTCTACCTCAAAGGGTTGGGCATATTTCGAATCCAAAACCCTAGTCTCTTCCTAGGAGAGGGAGATGTGTGGGATGCCTTCGAAATAACCTGAATATCTCCCAGGTGGAGGGTTTTGTTGTTCCCAATCCGGTGGGTTCAAACCCCTATGTACCTTGTCTCTAAGGAATTATATTCGCAGGTACCTCCTACCAATATAATTCCCTCTTCAGATAATACTTCCTTTAAATCCAAACCTGATGCAAAATATTGTTCCATCGCCCATGTTTTTATTTTAGACAGGGACAAGATGGAGAATGTGGGGTGCGATGAGTATTCAGGCAGGAAGTGGTCATTGAAAGAGGTCTAATAAAACTAAGATTGAGCTAACCCTAGCCCGATAAAATTAACCTCCCCTTCTTCCATAGTGATAGGTTGTGTGCCTACTTGGAGCTTTGATGGAGTGGTGGCATCTAGAGAAAGATAAACATGGTGTTGAGGTGGATCCATGATCCAAATCGACCTGGGGTCGAGGGTGTCAGCTGAATAGTCTACTAGCTCTTCCTCCATCACGGGCGATAAAGTAGGGTTAACTTCGATGTGATGAATCTCGGTGCCAGAATAACATACTCCATTTTCGTGGGTAGAATATGCTGCAGATCACTTAGTCCAATATTCACCGACGTTCGTATAATGCCTGCCACCATATAACCTCTGTTATCCAAACCCTAACCTATTGGAAATTTACTCGTAGATGAAGTGACTCAGAGCCATTTTCGTGACCAACTCCCTATTTACATTGTTATATTTACTATGGATGCTTTATCTTTTATTCGCATTAGAGTTATTTTTATTTGTTAGATAAGTAGATATTCCCAACTATACGAAAATAACATGGAAATTAAATACATCGATTGATGTATAAAATTAGTTCTTGAAGGAATAAAATGAGATGCCCAATAACAAGATAATACTCAATTTGACATCCTAAACAGCTAGCAAAAAGAAATATTTAGTGGATAGATTTAAAATGCTTAGTGGTAGGGAAGATTCCAAAAGGTGGATTTATTCACCTAACAACTATAGAAAATACCCAAAAGTGTAACACCCAAAAAATATTTAAAATATGAAAACAAATTATTAGAATTTAAAATTATTAAATCCCTTCCCCCCCCCCCCCCCAAATTTCAAAATCGGCTTCGGCCAGTGGCGCCAATCGGTTGTGACCCTTCACCCATGGCATCAACTATAAATAGGCCATAGAGTTGATCTATTTTGCAAGGAAAACATTTCTCTTAGATTTTCGGTCTTCACTCGGATGAATGGCATAGGGTCTCGGCAAAAGGTTTTGGTGTGTCTCTTATCCTCTCTTGGTACCTATAGTCACAACCTCTGTCTACAAGACTTTCTCTGTCTACAGAACTCTCGCTCTCAACACATCTTACAACTTGGCTACAAGCTATATGACTTTCTCTCTTGATCTCACTTAAAGAATGGTGGATCTCCCTTAAGATTTCGCAAATATGAAATCAACATTGTTCTCGTCATCTTTGACTGAATATTGTTTTACGTGTATCTCAATGTTTGAAATTGGATATGTTCGAACAATATATGGCATCACACAATTTCACTTGATTATATTTCACTGCATTGAGTATGATTCAAGTGAGCGAAATCTACTCCAAAAATGATAATAATGTAGTAATTTCAAAATTATAGTTCTAATGGAAAAACAAATAAATTTGGAATTCATCTTTTCAATATAATATTGACATAAAATCCAGGGTGTGTGTTTCGTCAGTATGAGTAATCATAAACGAAATTATGAATCCTCTGTATTACAATAGAGAGAACTTGTAGAATGGAAAAAATACTTATATTGGCTACTCTTACAAAGAACGAGCTTTATTTGATGGCTTTGTGGGGCCTCAATTTCTATTTCCTCATAATAATAATCGAAACCTGAATCATGGCCTTTCATTGGCCTTGTTTTGGGCTTCTATAGCCTTGTTCCTTGCTTTATTTGTTGCATGGTAAATCCTCTGTTGATATTTTTCTTTTCCTCAAACATGGAATTTTTTTTTTCAGAAAGAAAAAAACGCTGAATTATATTAAGAATATAACCAGTACATTGACGAAATATGTCTCAGCTGTGAAATCTGTCAGCGAGAAATCTGCATATAATGCCACATGGATGATGCTCATACAGATAGTCTGAGCAGAGAAAATTAATTGGCTTCCACATAACCGGGAGCGATCCTTCCCATACACATATCTTCCCATGCATATGAAACATCAATATAAGCATAAAAGTAGAGACAGAGATGAAAGGATTCATCTCGACTCGTACCCGGATCTTTGAAGCTGAAAAGAAAGAGAGATACGAAAACAGTGTACTGAAGATAGAAGAGTATTAGATACAGGAAGTATAAGAAGATATGAACCATGATATAATGATTAGATATGATGTCAATGAATTACTGAAGGAAGAGTAACCCAATGATAATTGTAGTCTCGCTTGAGAGGAAATCATGGATCAAACAAAATTGGCATTCTGCAAAAAATGGTTTGGATACCCGCACAGCAGAATAATGAGCCCGCTCGCTTGATAAAGTAATCACGCTCACTTGATAAGAAAGTAACTGGCTCGCTTGTAAGTATATGTCCGGGAATTCTGAGACCGCTCGCTTGATAAAGTAATCATGCTCGCTTGATAAGAATGAAATTGGCTCGCTTGTAAGTATATGTCCCACTCGCTTGATATAATGCTGTCGCTTGCAAACTGAAGTGAACAGGCTCGCTTGTTGAATATAAACCAGATTGGATGGCATGATGATTGATAAACTTGAAGGAATATTACCAAGTATGAAATTTTAGCCTTCCAAAAACCGCGGATGGTCCTATTGTAATGTAGTAGATATGACAAAAAGGAGTCCTAGAACTAAAGGGAATATATCATGAAAAGGGAATGGAAGATTCGGCAGTATGTCTACCATCAACATAATGAGAGATATACATAGAGCCAAAATCGGCCGAGAGTCCCCTTTTAGAGAGGCGATCAGCCCGGGTATTGTTTTCACGGAAAATATGAAACATTGGGGAAAAGTCCATTCTACTCCATAGATTCTGAGTCCTATCAATCCAACCTTGCAGTAGTTGGTTATACAAATGAAATCTGTTGGACATCCAGCCAAGAACCAACTGAGAGTCCCCATATATACAAGCCACCTGGATTTGATAATCTATAGCAATTAGGAGGCCTCCCCATAGTGCCATAATCTCTGCTTTGTTGTTTGTACTTGGACCACCATTCCAATAGATGTGAATACGCTCCCGATCCAAGATTTTGATCCATGCGCCACAACCAATGATACCCTCTACAGAAGCACCGTTAAAATATAAGGTAGGGATGGAGATTTCATGGGGTCTAGTTCGGTGAGAGGCGTCGCAAACATCATTTAGCAAAGGAGGATTGTCAACCATCCAAGATTTGATAGCCATATATGTCCGTTGGATCTGAAATGGTTTCTGCTCGAAAATAATACTATTCCTTGTGAGCCAGACTTCCCATATAAAGTAAAAGGGAAGGGATCTATATGCATTGTTCAACTTATCCCAATCATATGCTGCAGTAATGAAATCCACCGGCCTCCAAGATGGATTCATAATGAAAGAACTGAATAGATTCCAAAGCCTGATAACAGTAGGGCAGGAGAAAAATAGATGAGCTATGGATTCCTCAGCCAAAAAACATAGAACACAGCGGCTAGGACCGTGGAAACCTCGCTTTTTAAGATTATCCCATGTGAGCACTTTCCCCCGCCAAACCAACCAACCAAATATTGTAACTTTCGTTGGGATTTTCCTTTTCCAAAAAGGAAAGAAAATTTTAGTTGCTTGTTGTGGGTGATCAGATACAATACTTCGATAAACTTCCTTCACAATAAGCATGTTGTTTTTAAGAGGGCCATTCCAAATAATTTGATCGCCACCCAGGGCGTAACAAAGCCCAGCACAACGAAGAGTATCCCGGAGCTGAATCCACTCATTAGCGTCAGGCCCATCTAGATCAAGTTGCTCGGCCGATTTGAAAATAGGGGCACTATAAGACCAATAATATATTACCTGGGAATAATACAAAATGCCTCGGAGAGCCAGAGCATGTATGAGACGCTGGGATGGGGAAAATTGTGGCGTCAACGGCAGAAAGTTATGTGCTCCAATTGGAATGTTACACCCATTCCGAAAATGCCAGCATAAACGAGGAGCGATGTGATTCAATATCATTTTAAAGTTGCGCCAAATGCATGAGATTAGGGGAGGGAAAGAAAAGTCATTACAACTGATCAACATTAATGCATCACCATTGAAATATTTGGCCCTATTGATGTTGTTCCATATGCCTATACTATTAACAGCCCACCAAAAGGATTTAATTAGTAAAGCGCAATTGAAATCACGAGTGCAGAGGATACCCCAGCCATCCATATCCTTTGGTTTGGATATAGCAGATAAGCTGCAAAGGGGAAATTTTCTGCATAAATTAGCCCCTCCCCAAAGAAATTGTGTGATGATGCTATTGATCTTGGAGATGACACCAGCTGGGAGATAGAGAAGGTGTGCCCAAAATACAATCAGCTGCGATAATACCGATTGAATCAGTATGAGACGACCACCCATGGACAGCCAACGATGAGTCCACCACTGAATCCTATCTCGGAATCTGTCAATAATCCAGTCCCAATCTCTGTTCTTGTATCCACAGCGTTTGATGAAGTAGCCCAAATATTTAAAACCCTTAGACATGTGACGTGTGCCAATGCCCATGAATTCTGCAATAAAGTTGACTTCATGAATATCACCAAATTCAAATAAAAGGAAGGATTTGGATCCATTAATGCCCAGCCCTGTAGCAGATTTAAAACGCAAAAACATGATATGGATATAGAACCAGTGGTTTCTAATCAGATAGTCAAATATTAAGATATGATCCACAAAAAGAGAATGCGAGGTAGAAACCGTGTCTGAAAATGCAAAACCTTTGATGTAGCCCTTCTGCTCAGCCGAATGCATTAACTTACTAAAACCCTCCATGACTAAAATGAAAATGAGGGGCGAGAGAGCACAACCCTGACATAGACCACGACCAGCCTTGAAGAAACGAGATGGGAATCCATTGACAATCACCGCATATCTGACGTTTGAAACGCAGGACATTATCCATCGAATGATTTGAATGGCCAAACCGACTTTGAGCAAGATAACCTGGATAAAAGACCAGTCAAGTGAATCGTATGCCTTGTGAAAATCCACCTTCATGACCAACGCTTCTTGCTTTTCCGTGTGCATTGAGTGAACAACCTCCTAAGCGATAGCAATCGCATCATGAATAGACCTGCCATTAAGAAAACCATATTGCTCCACAGAGATGTTAGCGGATAAAACAGCTTTAACACGGTTAGCAATAATCTTGGAGGTAACTTTGTAAATTAAATTACAAAGAGCAATGGGTCTAAAATCAGAAAAGAGCTGTGGATCCGAGACTTTAAGGATGAGAGCAATAAACGAGGAGTTCAGATTTGCAGGCATTATGCCCCTCTTGCGAAATAGTTCCATCATATCAGTAAGTTCGACCCCCAAAAGATCAAAGAAATATATGAAAAATTCCGCCGGCCACCCATCAGGCCCGGGGCATTTGTCATGTGGAAAAGACTTCAGGACCGACAAGACCTCATTCCCAGTAATACACTGATCAATAGCGGCCACCGCTGCATCATCAAAAAACCTAGGGACATGTTCTAGAACCCATGATTGGTTCTCGGCAATAATAGATTGATCAATCATATAAAACTTAGAAAAATATGCCACCGCTTCATCTTGAATCTCAGAAGTGGAAGCGGGTCTTTGAAATAATGTTTTTGAAACAAATTTTGCACAACTTAGATTGAACCACCCATAGAATTATAATTTGATATAACGAATTTCCCAAGCATGTATCCGTAGTCACTAACTCCAAACTCTTCGGGCCTCTTTGATTTTCAACTCTCGATCTGAAATACCAACACAATTGCAACCTCTTCAAGCAACAATCAAAACATTGACTGCTAGTACTAACATCAACAACTTACATGTTCCAATATTTAACAAATAAATTTAAAAACGTAAATATCACTTCGTAGCTTGATCTAAATTTTGTACCTAGGGTCCTCTATGATGGTCAACTCAGTTCCCAATCGTTTCTCAAAGTCTTTTTCAAAAAATCACTATGCAAACTGAAATCCTTGCCAGCATGAGAACGGTTGTGATAGTCATGGGGTATGGGGGTAGGGCTATATTCTAAAAACCAAGGACTCATGAAGAATCAATCCAAATCCATTTTCTAGCTTCTAAACCTTCAAATTAAAACCAACATAAACCAATAATAAAAAATTTTACCGGAAAACGCAACCAATCATCAGCGCGTCTGACTTTAGAAAAATCCATTTACAAATAAGAACACACTCCAAAATAGATTTTGTGTTCAAGAAATGGAAGTGTTGTAAACTCTACGACAGAGGTACTAAATCATTATAGCTCCATTTAATAAATAAGAATGCACTCCAAAAGGGATTTTGTGTTCGATAAATGACAGTGTTGTAAACTCTGCGACATAGGTACTAAGAATTCTAGCTCCATTTAGCGACACAAAAACGAGAAAAAATGTAAAGTTTCACAGTCGTGTCGTTTAGCTTCAAGACAACTCTTCATTCTATATCAAGTCAAGAAAGTGCTTTGTCACACATGCTAAAACTGAATTTCACAGTTTTAATCGTTTAGCTCCATTTAAACTTTACATTTTTAAATGTCATTTAAGGAGGAAAGCGCATCAGACTTTAGAAAAAGCCATTTACAAAAAATAACGCACTCCTAAAGAGATTTTGTGTTCGAGCAATGGCAGTTTTGTAAAATCTGTGACACAGGTACTAAGAATTCTAGCTCCATTTAGCGACACAAAAACAAGAAAAATGTAAAGTTTCATTGTTGTATCGTTTAGCTTCAAGAAAAATATTCATATTAATTCAAGAAATTGATTTGTTACGTTTAGCTTCAAGACAATTCCTCATATCAAGTCAAGAAAGTGCTTTGTTACACATGCTAAAACTGAATTTCACAGTTTAATCATTTAGGTCCATTTAAACTTTACATTGAAATTTTCACAGTTTAATAGTTTAGCTCCATTTAAACTTTAAATTTTTTCGTGTTCTTGTTTTTAGATATAAAGAGTTGTATATCTAAGCTTGATGGTGAACAAAAAAAATCCAAACATCAATGGTTTGCTTATTTTCAGAGTTTTGCACACAGATAAATCCCTTAAAGCATTGTTTTCGTTGTTAGTAGCAAGACCAATTTTGAAGGCAAAGGTGATAACCAATCATCCCTCATTAACTTCTATTACTGACAAGCCCTTCAAATTTTAAACTATCCCACTCTTCCAGAATCATATATAAAGTAACGATCTTCCTAATGTTATCACCCATTAGCATGTAGAGATCTTAAATGTGCATGTTATCATGTATTTACTTTTTAGTGACAATATTTTAGTGTTCATCCTTTGGCTTAAGTAGTTGTATTGTTTCTTTAGTGTTACTGTTACTCTCTCTTTTAGATGAATTGTGATGGTCATGCCTAGCTTGTCTTTAATCTAGACTGCAGACTTTGTTAAAAGTGTACTATTTTTTCATTCAAAACAGCCAATAGAAAACTTAGTACATATTTCCAAAGTATTTTGAAGTCATGGATCTAATTTTATGTTTTTATTGACTGCATACCCCACATTTGTTAGGGATTTATATTAACAAAAGTCCTTTGAAAATGTTTAATGTAGTCTGGTGTTACCTTTGTGCATGCAGAAGGGTCTCTGCCTCTGCCGTGGTATTTCAGGATGAAAATTGCATTGGGTTCAGTCAAGTGTCTGACATTTCTTCGTGGAGGAGCTAAAAGGCATGTGATTTATCAAGATTTTGAGACGTCCAACATCATATTGGATTCGGTTTGTCCCTTTAACCCCAAATAATTTAAATTACTAAGCATTGCTACAATATGAATTGTAAGTCTTTGGTCACTAAGAGACTAAACTATAATAAGTTCTTTGTATGACTGAAGTCCTGTGTACCTCATGCAAGAATACAATGCCAAAATTTTTGACTTTGGTCTAACAAGAGATGGACCTGAAGGAGATAAAACTCATTTTTCTACTCGAGTCATGGGAACTTATGACTATGCAGCTCATGAGTAAGTAATGATTGGTGAGCATTCTTGATAGATTATAAGTTCCAAGTTAACTTGTGTTCAATCTCATTAGCTCTAAAAATTATCAGAAATTGTCTGCATAATTTCAATTGATTTATTCTCATGACAGGTTATCCTGATCAGTGAGTATGCATCCTATTGAGGGTGGAAAGTGATGTGTATTTCTCCAAGGCCTAGACAAACTAGGGTGAAAAATCCAAATTGTTTAAAAACTATCTTGAATATAAAATTTTGGCTTCAAATGATTGTATTAAGATTATAGTTATAATATATCTAATGCCTTGGAAACGCTGGTTCATTGAATATAGCAACTAATAGTGTATTTTCATAAATAAATAAATTAATAATGTATTTATAGGTTCAACTTGAAAAGATCTAGTTTGTTGGGTCACAGTAAGTACTAAGGACACTACTGATTGTTTGGGGTTCATTTGACAGAGATATTAAAAATCAATTGATACTCAACCTACTTATTCCTAATTTTATCATGTAATGATGCCAGTACAGGGATCATAGCCATGAATTTAGAGGGGTTTTCAATAGAATATGTTGGAGGCTTTGATTATTTTTTTAGAATAGGAAAAGGGAGGAACCATTGCTCCAATTGAAGGGGCCCTAAATCCAACAAGAAACAACATGTATTGAGAGTTATAAAAAGTAAAATTTCCACAATTATAGGGACCCACAGATGGATAGACAACAAAGGCTTGGCTTTGATAACATGGTGATGTATTTCACCTTGAGGGACTACACCTCAAATCTAAAGATAACTATGGATGTGTTTCAACTAAAATGAATTGCCTTAATACATTCTAATTGACATTAATAATATGGATTAAGGATAATACCTAGAATTTTTATGTAGAAGGTTGTCATATCCCTAGAAGAAGTAGAAAATATACTTGGAGGGAAGTTGTTGAAGATTCTAGGACTATGTCACTGCTTACACTTCAGGTTTGTCTGTATTTCTTTTGTATTTAGTTTCTCTAAATAATTTGACATATACATGCAAACGCTTAAGTAATTTAAGATCTGAAATTGTTTCATTTATAACCTGTTGAACACATTTATAGGTTAGGTCTTGATGCTTATATCAAATGGAAAGATATTGTATACCCATAATATCATTGTCTTGATTGTAAGGTTGAGGAAAAAGAGGGTGTTTATTTTAGGAATGTTGCCTTTTTCGGGAAAATATATGAAGGTGGTGAGGCTAAGCATTTATTGGACATTGGAAACATGAAAGAGATTCCTATCTCTGTTGTCAAACATGGTAGAAAAATTGAAGAGACTGAAGGTATTGTATTCCATGTTTCCTTCGATTTGTTCATATATCTTTGTTCCCTTTCATTATAATGTGGTGGTTGTGTGATGTGCTGATTTTTTTGTTAATTTTTTTATTAATAAATAATTTTTTGCTTGAAGCAGGTTTTTGTTAGAAATGGTTGTGGTTTGAAGCAAGTTTCTGTTAGCAATGGGTATGTGAAGAAGGAAGTGACTAAGTGAAATCCTGTGTTATTGAATACAACAACAATATAGATGTTGGCTTACTTGTTAGCCCGATTATGTCCTAAAAAGAGTCTAATTCCCATCATTCATGGGGATTATTCCTCCTTCAAGTGCTTCAAGAAGTTAATCAATGTAGAGGACACCATCATAGAATCCATGAGTAGCTACAAGTATAACGGTTATGCTCCTCCTTATGGTTTACTCTAAACTCATTGATATTTCTCACCTTTTTATTTTAATCATTCATCTATTGTATCTTGTGCTTTGGGATTCTTCATTGGTAGGCACTGATTTATTCTTGAGTTTAGGAGTTTTTCATGTCCTCCTTTACATTTTATTCATCAATGCATAAAATTAAGACAAAATGAAATGCTCCAATTAGCTTGGGCTAATTTGGGACATTACAGTCCTCCCCTCCAAAATTGTTGCTTTCCCTCAAGCAACTGCAAGGTGAGAGCTGAAAATTTTCCTCCTTGGTGACACCAACATAAGATGAGCTTCCTCCATAAGCCAAGTGCTCACCAAGCCATCCATGTCTTGCTCCTCCAATGTTCTCATGGGATGCAACTAGCTCATCCCATAAGGATACAATATATCATATGAAACAAGCATGGCTTGCCCCATGCTCTCTCTGGAATATGAGACATACAATACATGGAGAGTGGTCCTCTCATGAGGCACATGTCATCCTTTATTCTTGCTGCCCATGCCAAATCATCATGGCTGAAAGTGTGATGCATGTTTGGTGCTTTGGGTCAGCACCCTTCTCTTTGCAAAATTCCCCCTTTTTCCTCTCAAGGGAGTGGCCCAAATCAAAAAATTTTGGATCCCAAAATTGGCCAAGAGGCTCACATGATATATCATTTCTCCTTGGAATATTTTGCCTGCAAAAACATGGTGTAAGAATGCATGAAATCAGAAATAAAACATGTATAGCATGATCATGTCCTTCACCAATAATTCTTCTGCAATCAAGGGAGAGGTGCATGGTCCTTTTCCCTCCCTCCATAGAAGGAAGAGTGGGCTGATTCAACTCTCCCAAAGAGTCATGTTGCTGATCCATCCCTACATGGCTCATGCCTCTTTGAAAACGCTGATATAACCCCCTTTCAAGTCTCTCCCCATGCTGCTCCATACCATAGTATAATGGGTGGCCAACCCACCACCTTCTTGCTGCAACAAGCTTCTTCAAAACTTGAGAATAGTGGAGGATAAAAGGTGTTGGCTGAATGTGATTCAAGCAACAAATGTCATGCTCTAAATTCTTCCATGTGAGGGACTTCCCTATATGACATAACTTCAACACATGGCCCTTAATAAAAATAAACAAGATACACAATGAAGCAACCATGCAGTATTCTATCCTCCTCTTGAAGCATGAATAGATATGGGAGATCTCATCCACCATGAACACATTCACCCAATGTGTCATCCCTCCTTTCATTCATGGGGCATCCATATCATGATATGAACAACTCTCATTATGCAAACCCATGAGAATATTGCAATTTCTCCCAAGCCCAAGTACATACAAGATTTTGAAATGCATCTTAAACAAAAACACATTTACATACATTGCAGGCAATAGTAATTGTATGGACATGGAGCTTATCATGTGATGTCCATACCTATTCCTTGTCAACCCAAACACCCATTCATTCTTCTTATGCAGCCTCCTCTTGAGATACAAGGCATGTGACAAGAAAATCAGAAAATTTGGGGAGTGTTTAAACTCACCCAACAAGACCCAGCGCAGGCTGTCCCTTTTCTGCATCAAATTTGAATGTTGTAAGTGGTTCACAAGCCACTTACTTGCTTCTCCCTCCATATCACCATGGCTGAAAGTGAGAATTATATTTGGTGCCTTAATACAGCACCCATCATGGTGTAGAATCTCCCTTAACCCATCAAGGGAGTGGCCATGTTTGAGAACAATCTTGACCCATAGTTGGCCTTGAAGCTTGTATGGTATAACACTCCTCTTAGGAGTCATGGGCTGCAAATATGAAGTAAGAAAATACATGCAACCATGAAATGAAATGTGATTCTCATAAGCATGCATCTTACCCAAAGTCTCCAACGCTGTGATAGTTTCCCCCTTGGGAAGAGATGACATTGATGCACAAGGTTGAGGGAACACTTTTCTCTTCTGCTCATCATGGGAACTCCTTGGTGGAATTCCTTCAAATAAGGAGACATCAAGGCATAGATCATGAGAAGATGTAGGGACTGATATGTCGTTGCTCTTCTTGCATTGATCTTTCAGCCTTCTTTGTTTCTCCAACCCTAGGAACAAAGAAGGATGTATGCTCTTCTTCTTGAGATGCTCTTCCACCTCTCTTCCTCCTTCTACCTTCAAGATCTCAAAATTTGGTAATGATAATACATGTTTCCCATGCATGGTGCCAATATCTTGATGTGTGAGACATTTTTGGAACTCCTTGCAAGAATGCAAGAGTTTCCCTCCTTGGAGCAAGTGCTCCATTCTCCTCTTCATGAGGTATTTGAGGTGCCTTTGTTGTGGCTGCGTTAGTACCTCCTGCCTTCTCCCCTTCTTCAAAACAAAAATTGTTTCAATATCAACAAGAGACCTTAGATCTTGGTCATCTTTTGAAGGAGAAACCTTCATGCTTCCCTCTTGAGAAGAGGATCCTTTACCCAAGGGAGATCTGGCCCTTGGCAATGCATCCAACAAACACACTACTTCTTTCTTCCTCTTCATGAAGAAGTCACTAATAGTATGTTGGGGCTTAAGTGATATGGCTGAGTGCACATATCCATGAGATGAGGATTCAAAATGTTCCTCATGTATAGATCTCGGAGGTTTGACTGGAAAATATTCTCTTCCTTGAAACTCCTTGGGAGCTTCACTGCTTCTTCTTTCTTCTTCTTACCCAACCTCTTTGGAGAGGTTCTTCTTAGATCTGAAAAGAGATGAGACTAATCTCATCCTCTCCATTCTTTCTGCTTTCTGCTCTCTGATTTCTGCTTTCTGCTTTCTGCTTCTTCTCAGCACTTCTCTGATAGCTTGATCTCACAGGTTGAGCCAGAGATCATGCTCTGATACCACTGTAATGTCCCAAATGGAGAAAAATAGGCTCAGTAGGGAATATCTTAAGATATTCCACTATGGAATCATAGAACTATGAGAACACACCAATAAATCTAAACCAGAGATAGACTGATAGGGCATTTACTAGTTATATCACCTCTAAAGAGAGGGTAAAAACCAGAGGCTTCCTAGCCCGTTCCAGATTATGTCTATAGAAGATTGGTGAGACACAAAAATGATAGAAATAACACACTCAAAATGGATTTTTCAGCCATTGGGATTCTTAGATCTTCAGATCTAAATAATGAATCCAAAAGAGGGGCAAAAACCAAACAAGGAAGGAGTGGGAGATTTCTTCTTCAGGAAATTCTGCAACAGGCTTAGGGAAAATGATGTATAAGAAAGGGAGTGCAAAAATAACGCAGACTAGGGCTGGGATTCCCTAGCCTGGGATATGTGGGACCTCCATGCTGAATTTTATCTGAAAAAAATGTGTTTAAGGACCTTAAACATATCTCCCATGAAGCTGACTAGTTAAAAATCAGCTAAAGAGAAGAGCTACTGCAACATGAAAACCCAGCAACCAGAATTGCATATTTTTTCCTAGTAATCACTGGAGACCATCCATAAGGTTTAGAATTCAGTCATGAAACATTAGATCAGAATTATGAAAGATTCTCCCATTGACATATAGAAAATCACAGGAAATAATAGTGCAGAAATCCACTAAAATGACATCTCCAGTATTTATAAATTTGCAGAAAGAAATGGACTGTGTCCCTCTAAGTGTGCTTCAGCAGATAAATAATGGAACTTAGATCTATGGCAGATATATGGCTGTAACATCAAATATATACCAGATCTGGAAACTACTCAGCCTCTTCTACAAATCCCCTTTGGGGTTTTCACACAATATTGCACAAGAAGATGTAGATCTAACTTCTAATACATGGAACTGTAGGAAACTTCTAGAAATTGATGAAGATGAATATTATTACAGTATATCAGATATATACAAGAGATATCAGAAAGCTACAAGATGAATCGACAAGATGAGAGGCAAGCCTCAATCATCAGGAAGCAAGTACAATGAAAGATCTAACAATAGTGAAGCAGTACATAGAAAATAATGTTGTTCCCTAAGGAGACAGCACTGTAGCTTGGACAGAATATAAAAATATGTGAAATATACATATCTGAAAATAATATACAATGGAGATCCTCTTCTGGGTGGTCACAAGACACCCTCCTTGAGAGGAATCCCTCAAAACAATCAGAACCTTGCAGATCTAAGTCACCACTTGATGCAACTTCACAGCCGCTACAAAACCCTCAATAGGACCAGCGCTGCTAATGGAGATGAAGCTTAGCCAAAATTATAGATAGTGGAGAAAAACATCACATCCTCCTCCAAAGAGCTACTCCATGGAAGGAGAAAGGATTCCTAAACAGGATATCCTCTTCTCTTTGGCTAACCAGCCAAGAGAACTCGAGTTGCTCAAGAAACTTCTAAAATCATCAACAACCTCTTTCATGTGCCTTCTCCTCCTTTTTATAACATTAGGGCTTCTTGGAAAAACCTAAACCACTTCATCTCTTTGGCCCCTTTTACACTTGGAGACCCCTTCTAGAACTGTGCAGTCCATCTAGGAGGTTCAATGAACCTAGACAACGCTGGTTGACTTGGTCAAATAGGATCTCCTTTGGTGGTATTGACCCTTTCCACACCTACAAGTTTTATTCAAGTAGCTCAAATATGCCTCTTTTCACATAGGCACTGATTTATTCTTGAGTTTAGGAGTTTTTCATGTCCTCCTTTACATTTTATTCATCAATGCATAAAATTAAGAGAAAATGAAATGTTCCAATTAGCTTGGGCTAATTTGGGACATTACAAATGCACACATGATGGAGAGGGTGTATATTGCACCTAGACATGATGGATGACTTGGAGAGACAGCACAGTCAAACATGGAGGATCATGTCCACATGCACATGGTAGTTTAGATGAGGGCCAAGGCATGGGAAGGCTAAAAAAATATATAAAGGAGATGAAGGCAAAAATGAAGGCAGTCTATTGATTATAGATTTTGAGGTCTGTTTAGATCTGGAATTTTCATGTGACATTCCATTGCTTCCTTGGGTTTTTTAGCAAACATTGCAAGTGTTGTTTAGCACAGGGTGTTCTTAGTCGGGAATCCCACCTCTTTCTTTGAGTAGCTCTAGAGAGAGGGTTGTAATTCATTCTACATCAGGCATTGGTGCCACTTATCATTTCCATCATCTGAAAAACATATACCTTCAGGAATTACACAATTTCTGAAGATCAGTTTGGAAGGTGGAGGTTGTCTTCAGTATTTCAACTGGAGAACTGGTGAAAGTTTATTCCTATCACCTTGGGCTTGAATATCAGCATTCCCATGGCTTCATTTCAGATCTAGCATCAGGCCAAGAGTTATTGACCTCCTATCAGTAGTAATTCCATCTAGAATTACGTTGTCCATCATTGCAGATCCAAAGGAGGAAGGAATTTTCTAGCATTTCAACTAGTAATCCTGTGAGGGATCATCCCCTCACTTTTCCATCAGTATTTCCATCAGCCTGGAGCCTATTGTAGCATATTTCAGCAGGCATAGAGCCTCTCTCTTGTACAACACAGTTTCTGTAGCAGCTGCATATTCAATTGTTGCAACTTGAAGGAGGAGGAAGAGAAGGCAAGATCTCAAGCTCCTAGCTTGTAGATATGAAGGAGGGATCAACCCTCAATGCATAGATCTATTTATATATCATATTTCAGCCATCCTTAGATCAGATCTAGCTTCAAATCTGTAAACCCAACAGACAAAGGATCAAACCCTAGGAGGGTGATTTTCCAAATTTATAGATCTGGAAAATCCTTTCTGGGTTATCTTGGGTTCCCATCACATTGGTCAGATCTTGAATATTGGCATCATCAGAGCTCCTAATATCCCTAGATATACATTTCCTTTGGTAGCAGTTCATGCATATCTTCAACAGAAGGGACATTGCAGTATTTCTTCCTGTAAGCTCACTAGTTACACAGTGCTAGTTGTAGCATCATTGCAGGGTGATTCTAGGCCATCTCTTGGGCTAGATCTATTCATTTTCTGTACATTGTGTAACTGGTTCATCTCCATATAATAAAATGGCTCAGCTTCTGTATATATTTTGATGTTGTCTTGAGATTTATTGTTTACTTTTTTTCAGTTATTATATTGTGTTTAATTATTACTGCATTCTCCCTTTTGGGATATTACAGTGGTATCATAGCATGATATTTGGCTCAGCTTGTGGACATTTTGACAACATAAAAAAAAAAGTAGATAGTAGAGATCTACTATGGTGGGATTAATTTTTGCCTCGTATTATTTTATATCTATGAAGGATCTCTCTAAGGAGATCAATGAAGCAAGAAGAGGAAGGAAAAGAGAAACCTCAAGAAGGTTTCAAGATGAAGAAGGTCCTAGCACTTCTTTTCAGCAACAAAGAAGATTGGAGAAGCAAAGAGCTTCACATTATTCCACTAGATCCAATTTCTTTGAGAAAGAGGATTGGTCTGAAAATGATGAAGGCTTGCGGCCTGAGACCCTAAGTGAATATCTTTCTGAATACAAGTCACAACCTAGAGCATTGAAGGAGAATCTCTCTCTCCGATAGTTTCTGCAACTCAAAGAAGAGAGGAGATCCAGAAGCAGCAATAGAAGAAAGAGGCATAGATTCTTCTTGCCTACATTTGATGGATCTTCCACAAGCACCTTGAGGGCTTGGAGGGAAAAATTATTTACATTCTTTTTTAAATATCCTATATTAGAAAGAGAGGTTGTGGATTTTTCAGCGTTGCACCTTGAGGGTGAAGCAAGAAAATGGTGATTCAGTCACTTGTCACACATGAAAGTGTCTGCTTATGCAGATTTTATTCAAAGACTGAAGGAAAAGTATGGTAGAAAGAAACCAGATACATCTCACATAAGGACATCTCCCATCATCAAGGTGATAGTTCATGAAGATTCAAGAGAATATGATCTCATTATCACTCAAGAGGAGGAGCTTCTACCACCACCAGCTGCATATGTGCTTACATCAAGAGGAGGATCACTTGCATCTTTGCAAGATGGTCTTGAGTTCTTGACATTTGGAGCCCCATGCATGATTGATGAGATGCATGAGGAGGAGGATAAAAATACCAGCGCTGGTACACTTGTAGAAGTGCAGCCATCACTCTTACCAGCAGTTGGAGAGACCTTTGCACCGGAAGAGGAAACTCTTGTGTTCTTGCAAGATGTTTCTAAATCTTAGTTGATCCAAGGAATGCATCCATTTTCATCACATATTGTTTCAGTACCTCTTATTGAAACTTATGGGGACATGCCATCAGGGCTATTGCATGACCAAGGGTTAGAACATCATGCTGATTTGGAGCAGCATTGTATCACTAGACATAGGACCCTTGATCTAATCAAGGAAGAGATGAAGAACCATCCTAGTTTGTCATGGATGAACTACATTCAACCTCTTGAGTTGAAGTGTATAATTTATGAAGATAGGATGAGTATGATCCTATGTACAATGGTTGGCTATGAGTTTAAAATTGTGCCTTGCTTTGAGACAACACATGTATCACCTTGCAGATCTACAATGTTGTCCATGAGCAGCAATGAAAAGAAGAGGACCCATTCCTTATGGGAGCAATCATATGGTAGCTTCATTCTCGAAGCAATGTAGGAAAAGATGATAGATGGTAGACATCTTGAGATGAGAAATATTTTCTTCTTTCTAGATGACACTCTCTCAATGAGCATCTCACAGCTCAAAGAGAAACTTATACCTGCAACAGATCTAGAACCTTATTGGTTTTGGAGGGCCATTGATGAGAAGAGAATCTCATGGAGAGATCTTAATGGAGGTGCACTTAAACATATCATGGAGTGAAAATTTCTTCAACAATTTGAGGGGATTGGTGTCCTACAATGGGAGGATGCCAAATATTTTCAAAATGAGATCCATCATCCACATTGGGATTAATGGTTTATGATATGGAGCAAGGGGTTTCCAAACCACTTTTAGATCTATGATATATGGCAGCAAGAAGCATGGCTACGCTGGTTGCTCTTGGGTGAGTATGGTTACCACTCAAGGAGTCATATTTTGTTGACTCATGCCTTACACATCACTAGAAGAATTCATAAGAAAAAGGCATGGTTGCTTTGGTTGTTGATGAGAGAGTTTGGACATCACATGTTATATCTTATTTCCTTGTATTTACTCTTGTTTGGGATATGTCTCATGTATTTTCATGTATTTCTGTTTGGGATGTATCTCATGTTCATGTATGTACTTGGGGTTGGCAGAAAGTAAAACTCTCGCATGATGTGGCATAAGGGAGCTTGTTTGTATTTTGCTAATGGGACATCTCACATGTCCATTACTATATTGTTGCTCCATGACTTACATCATGATAATGCAAGGAGGCAACAAGAATCCTCGTTGCTATGGTTAATTTTGGGAGAGTATGGGCTAGTTTCTTCCCATACATTGCATGACATTGTTGGAGGACGGCAACAGGAAGTATTGTTGGTTTCTTCCCATACATTGCATGACATTGCTTCTATTGGGGGACTATGGTCATTGTACTTGGTATAATAATGATGTGATGGGGCAGCAAGATGCCTTATTGAGGTGGATTATATTATGGAGTATGGCTCTCATATTTTCATTGATGATTTGGCATGGCAAAAAGAAGCATTGTTGCAGTGGCTTCTTTTGGGAGAGTATGGCTCTCTTACTTGTTTTCATGATGATCTAGCATGGCAGCAGAAGGCTTTGTTGCGTTGGTTGTTATTAGGATAATATAGTTTGACATTGTCTATGTTTTCCCATATGATTCTACTTCTTGTTTTTCACTATGATGATGTGGTGTTTGATTCCTACATAGCCAACATGGCTAATGATGAGGGCATTGATATATGTAATCTACTCTATGTATCATGGGTTGGAGAGATAGTTCATGAGTTGGGAATTTCCACTTTTGGAATGAACCACTTTATATTATGTATTTCATGTATAGAGGAGAACTTTGGTCATCACATGGTTGCCACTTGGAGTTTCATTTGAGGATGGGTATCTAACTTTTCAGTTGGAGGCCATTCTAGAAATTCTAGAGAGGCATCTTTGGAGCTGGACATGCATGACACATTGTGACAGATGGGAAGGCCTTCCACTTGAGGATGCCATTTGGAGGGAGGATGTTTTTTGTAGCATCCACTTATTTCACTTTCTTTAGGACAAGCACCATTTTTCCGGGGAGGAATGTAATATTCCCAAATTTTCGCATGATATTTGGAATATTAGAGTTCTTAATAAACCTACTTAATTAAGTAAATAAAAGGGTGGAGGGACCCATAATCCTCAATATGAATAAATATCCACTTTCTATATGAGAATGTGGATTAATTAAGCCTAGATCTACATAAAGGAGGCAGTGGAGCAACTACTAATGTGAATGGATTGGAGATCATGTCTCATTAATGAGATAGATCATTGAGGTTGATATAGTCAACTAAGATCTTGGAAGGAATCAAACAGAAGATCATGGAGTATTCATGATGAGATGATGGAGGAGTTGTGAAATTAATGAACACATGATGGAGAGGGTGTACATTGCACCTAGACATGATGGATGACTTGGAGAGACAGGGCAGTCAAACACGGAGGATCATGTCCAAATGCACAATGAAGTTTAGATGAGGGCCAAGGCATGGGAAGGCTCAAAAACTATATAAAGGAGATGAAGGCAACAATGAAGGCAGGCTATTGATTATAGATTTTTAGGTCTGTTTAGATCTAGAATTGTCATGTGAGATTCTATTGCTTTCTTGGGCTGTTTAGCAAAGTTTACAAGTGTTGTTTAGCACAAGGTGTTCCTGGTCGGGAATCACACCTCTTTCTTTGAGTAGCTCTGGAGATAGGGTTGTACTTCATTCTACATCAGGAATTGGTTCCACTTATCATTTCCATCATCTGCAAAACATATACCTTCAGGAATTACACAATTTTTGAAGATTAGTTTGGAAGGTGGAGGTTGTCTTCAGTATTTCAAATGGCGAACCAGTGAAGGTTTATTCCTATCACCTTGGGCTTGAATATCAGCATTCCCAGGGCTTCATTTCAGATATGGCATCAGGCCAAGAGTTATTGACCTTCTAGTAGTAGTAATTCCATCCATAATTACGTTGTCCATCATTGCAGATCCAAAGGAGGAAGGAAGTTGCTAGCATTTCAGCTAGTAATCTTGTGAGGGATCATCCCCTCACATTTCCATCAGTGTTTCCATCAGCCTAGAGCCTATTGTAGCATATTTCAATAGGCATAGAGCCTCTCTCTCCTGTACATCGCAATTTCTATAGCAGCTGCATATTCAGTTGCTGTAACTTGAAGGAGGAGGAAGAGAAGGCAAGCTCTCAAGCTCCTAGCTTGTAGATATGAATGAGGGATCAGCCCTCAAAGCATAGATATGTTTATATATCATATTACAGCCATCCTTAGATTAGATCTAGCTTCAGATCTATAAACCCAACAAACAAAGGATCAAACCCTAGGAGGGTGATTTTCCAAAGTTTTAGATCTGGAAAATCCTTTTTGGGTTATCTTGGGTTCCCATCACATTGGCCAGATCTTGAATCTTGGCATCATCAGAGCTCCTAAGCTCCCTAGACCTGTATTTCCTTTGGTAGCAGTTCATGCATATCTTCAACGGAAGGGATAGCGCAGTATTGTTTCCTGTAAGCTCACCAGTTACGCAGTGCTAGTTGTAGCATCATTGCAGGGTGATTATAGGCCATCTCTTGGGATAGATATACTCATTTTTTGTACATTATGTAACTGATTCATATCCATATAATAAAATGGTTCAGCTTCTCTGTATATTCTTATGTTTTCTTGAGATTTATTGTTTACTTAGTTGCAGTTCTTATATTGTGTTTTAGTATTATTGCATTCTCCCTTTTGGGATATTACAGTGTTTTTTGCTGACTATGTGTTAGAGTGTGGGAAGTGTGGTGTGCCCTAACCATAGGTACAATATTCAAGAGTGCATCAAGGTGTAACAAAAATACTTGGAGGTGTATCAAGCAATTTTTATCATGTTTTGAAGTAGCATGCTGAAGCCAAGTGTATGACCTTCTCAGGTGGCGAAGTATAATACTAGGAGAAGATTCAATAGTGATTGAATTGGGTGCATAGGACTATTGGAGGGTAGTGTTTTGGCTACCAAAAGTAGCCCTAGATGAGCTATCTTGAAGAACGAAGATCAACTAAAGTTTGGGGGAAGATAGGTGTTGAAGAAGCAACACTTTGATGGAAAAAAATTGTTGCTATCCTGACAGATTGGAGCTTGGGTATTGGAAAACCTAGAGTGTTGATTGGATCAACAAAAGTACACTCTACATAAGGGCATGCAACATTTTTAGTTGGAAACCCTCCTGGAGTCTCGATGTGTACTGGCCTGATGGACTAAGGAAATAATAGTGAGCAGTACGGGTGCGACAGATCGGTGGGACAAGATACGACAAAGAAGTTGCAACGAAATTTGTCACTGTATATTATATAGAATAAATTGTGATTATTCAGATTTGGTTTAATATAATGAATATTGGTGGTTTTACATATTGTAAAATTTTGTTTAAAACTATGTATATTGTGCATATGTGATTTACTGCTTTATATTTTCCACTGTGCGAAGTATTTTATGGTTGAGATTCTTGGTTTGGTAGCGTCAGTGATTTAATACTCTAACCTAGACCCAAGGTCACGAAAATTCAACATAGAGATGTGATCTTTCTTGAATCTTCCAATACTGACAATGTTGTTGAGAAACAACTTGATTGCTTGGATAGATTCATACATGCAAAGTATTTTCATGAGTTTGATAATTAGAATCCACATCTTGAAGGGGGGATCCCTATACTTGATCAATCTGTGGAATCTTCTTTTGAAACGCTCTCTCCCCCTCATGAAGATCCAACTACCAATGACACTTTGAGTGATGTGATTGAAAAATTGGGAGACTAAATCTTGATTCAGCCCCATCTCAGTCAACTGAGCAGCCTGTTCCATGTCAAAAAGGTCCTCCAAAATGGCTGAAAAAGACACTTGAAAGTGTTCATCCTGATAAGGTTGGAAAGATAGGAACAATAAGCTCAACCAGACATAATGAAGGTGATGTAGACGATTCTGATTCACCTGTTGATATGGATGTTTATTATTACTGTGAACTTAATGTCCATAGATTTCAAACCAACTTCCTTCAAAGAAATCGCTTCTCATGATGAATGGAAAGAAGCAATGAAGAAAGAATATGATTCTTTGATAAATAATGGCACTTGAAAGCTGGTTGATCCTCCATTGGTAACCAAACCAATACGTTGTGAGTGGGTCTTCAAGAACAAGTATAAATTATATGGCTCACTTGAAAAGCACAAAGCCAAGCTTGTGGTAAAAGGTTTTTCATAGAAGTAAGGGGTCAACTATGAGGAGAATTTTTCCCCCACAGCAAAATGGGCTACCATCCAGACGCTTTTTTCCTTGGCAGCTCAGAATGGTTGGAAATTCCATAAAATGGATGTAAAAATTTATTTCTTGAATGGAGATATAAAATAGAATGTTTTTTATGTCCCAAACAGAAGGATTTGTTATGAAGGGTGAGGAACATACAATATGAAAGCTTGTAAAATCCTTGTATGGCCTCAAGAAAGCACTGCAATCCTGGTACGAGAAGTTAACTAAGCATATTCTGAAACTCAATTTCAAACATTATGATATTAACGATGCAACTATTTTTGTTAATAAATTTGGAAAAACAATTGTATATCTTGTGGTGTATGTAGATGATCTTCTAATGGTAGGAAAAAATGAGAGATACATCGCATCCATAAAGAAAGAATTGAGGACAGTTTTTGAAATGACATATTTGGGCTATGTTCAGTAATATCTTGGTATTTAAGTAAACCAACATCTAAAGTTTATATTCCTCTCTCAGAAGAAGTACATTGGATATATGTTGAACATGTTTAGCATGGCTGAGTGAAATCCTTTGAATAATCCAATTGAGCAGAACTTAAATCTCACATCTACTAAAGGAAAAAAAATTGAGGATGCAACAAAGTATAGACAACTCATACAAAGTCTCAACTACTTGACTACTACCAGGCCATACATTTCATTTTTTGTTGGAATCCTCTATAGGTTTATGAAAAAGCCTTGTGAGGGTCACTGGTTTACTGCAAAAAGTGTTCTAAATTACTTGAAGGGAACTCGAGACTTTGGACTCAAGTATACACAAGTGGATGACTTCTACTTGATTGGATACTCTGATTCAAACTTCGATGGAGATAAGGAAAATTGAGTATCTACTTCATGTTATGTTATCAGTATTGGATCAGGAGTTGTCTCTTGGAGGTCACACAAACAATTAGTTCCAACATATTCCACAACTAAGGCAGAATATGTGGGAGCCGCTGAAGCAATGTAGGAAATTGTGTGGCTCACGAAAATTCTGGAAGATTTGTAGGAGAAACAAGTGCATTCAAATCCTCTTTTGATTGAAAACATGTTTACAATAAGTTGGCCAAGAACCCAAAGTTCCATGATTGAACCAAGCACATCAATACAAAATACCATCTAATTCGACATCATGTTGAGGCCAAAACAATCCACTTATGACATCGTTCCACAAATGAGAACATTGTAGAAATCTTCACCAAGCACTTGGAAGGGAAAAGTTTGAAAAATTCAGAATGATGCTTGGAATCACCAACGTCCCTTCAAATTAAGGGGGGTAATGTTGACACCTAATATTTGGGATCAGGTAAATCCATGTAAATAGAAAAATAAATGGAATTTGAAGATGAAGAGACATTGGGATATGAAACCCAATAGTCTCCCTCTCCATGTATATATCCATGTTATATCTTAATGAAAAAATAAATTAGATTCATGGAGTTACTCCTAGCCCAAAAATACCCAAGACACACAACACCAAGATAGAGGTATCACAAACCCCAAACCAAGTATAAAATGAGACATAAATTAGACACAGACTAGAGGGTGACAGACATAGTTTAAAATATGGATAAATACAAACCAAGAAGATTTGCCCCCAATAACACGGAGCCATCGAAGAAATCATACTAAAATTATTAGCCAAGAAGGGGCATCAAGACTATATTCCAGTAGGCTCAAACCCCAAACTATCAGCAACCCCAAGGCCAGCGGAAACATGTGAAGACACATAGAGCACTCATCCAAGATAAACCAATCATGACTAAAGGAAAGCCAATAAGAAGGACAGAATGTGACATATGACTCGGGAAAGACACCAAATATATACCCTAGAGGGCATTTCATACCATTATGAGCATAACAATGAACCCATATACCAATAAAAACCTTCTCGATGACATGCCAAGAGAAGTTCAGATAATATCCTTGAAAATTAAATGAGAACTGGTAGAAATAAGAACTTATCCATTCATTTCATGTCGCGAGAAGCACCACACTCAGGATTGGAGGAGTTTCACTAAATTTCATGACATCTAACATACAAAGATTCCAAAATATTTCCTCTTTTCCTGCTTGCCCTATGTACAACCACAACAACTTCACTGCTTCAAACATCCATGCAACATGTAGAACATAAAACTTGGTTCACCTTTTAGAAATTAACATCCAAAAGTTTCAATTGTGTTAAGGGGAGATATAATTCAACTAACCATGCCTCAAATTTCCTCCTTGCTTTCGCACCCGAGGCAATAGGACATGTTGATTCCTCTTTGCGCAAACTTGCGAGTAAAAACCACCCCCCTTAGATTTCATCAAACCATAAACCATCACAACAAACTTGAATTCAAGCCACATGCTTATGCATGTGAGTGGGAGGTCACGTCACCCCCAACATTAATTCTTCTCTCCATTCCAGAGTGGTGGGCATGATCCCCTAGCCTCTTATTTCTCTCAAGATTTTCCCCCATCAGGGGACATGTGGACTAATTTTCTATAAGAGTGTTGATCATAGATTAAATTTTCGTCCTAGGTCTTCAGTTGCTTCTAATTATAAACCCTCCAAAATTGCACCAAATTCCTATTTACTAGATCTATATAATCATGTATCTCCAGATGGAATGTAGTAGATGTTTCAATTTGGTACCCATATTCTTCTAAAGTGTAGTCCAAAAGGCACTAAGAAATTAAGTATTCCTATTTGAGATGATGTTCCTTGGTATCCCAAAGTGCACCTAGACTTGTTCAAAGAACATATTTTTTACTTCTTATCCTTTTGTGGTATTTTACAAGGCATAATAATGCACATCCTATTGAACTTGTCAACTACCACAAATAAACAATCATGTCCCTTTTGAAATGTTGGTAAAACTCCTAAAAATCCATGGAAATGATTTCCCAAGGTTCTGTGAATATAGTTAGGGGATGGTATAAACCATGATCTATATTATGGGACTTTTGGTACAATAAAGTATGCATCCTCTAATATTTCATATTACATCTTCTTACATTCTAGGCTGGTACACATACCTTTGCAAGTTAACAAGTGTCTTCCCAACATCAAAATATCCCACAACCTTGGAAGTGTGAGCCTTCTTGATAAGTTTCAATATTTCACCTTTAGGAACACAAATCTTATCTAGCTTGTAGAGTAACCTATTTTGTATATAATGGTAAATATCATTGTCACATTATTATACATGAACTTAGCCTTGTAACTATTGAAACACCTCCTTGAAGTCCTCATCTTTTATGTATGCCTCTTTATATGCATATGGGTAAAAGGTTGCATGTTCATAAGAGTTTCCAAAGTTATAATATTAGATGTGGATGGCTTTGACAACATGTATGCCAAACTATTAGTGTTACACTTCCGATATAATTGGTGATTAGATGAAATTTCTATAAAATCCCATCACTTGTAAGGTCTATTTTATTTAATATTACTTTGGCCATATATATATACTACAATGATTGATGATCTATGTGGATGATGGTTTCCTTTCCCATTACATAGTGCTTCCACTTCTTAACAACTTACATTAGAGCATATATTTCCTTATCAAATTTAGGGTCGTTTAAGACTCCTCCATGGAACATTTATGAAAGATATCATATTGGCTTACCTCCTTGCATCAAGACCACTCCCATGGCATGCCCACTTGTATTATTCTCCACTTTTAAAAGGTTTTGTAAGCTTGGAAATATGAGAATTGGTGCTTGGATAATATTTCATTACAAATCATCAAGATCCTTTGTGATTCTTTCCCTAATGGAAACTCTTACCATTTGTTGTTATGGCATTGAGTGGTGTAGCTATCACTAAAAATAATGCTATGAATTTTTTTAGATATTGTGATACACTAACGAATCTACTAACTTATATAACATTAGTAGGAAATATCCATTTCATGATGGCCTCCATATTTATGGGACACATATTTAGTTCCTCTCCATCAATCACATACCCTAAATACACCAATGATTGTTGATAAAACCCACAATTTTTGAGGTTAGCTATTAGGTAGTTATTTTTTAGAGTCTCTAACACCTACAAGAGATGTGAGATGTGCTCCTCCTAGGAGGAGCCATAAGCCAATATATAATCCACTTATACTACAACAAATGAATATGAATATGTGCAAAATAAATCATTCATTAATCTTATAAATGTAGTTGGTGCATTACATAAACCAAATGGCATGTCCAAGATTCATACATATATTGTCTTCTCTTAAAGGTGGCCTTTTAGGTGTCTTATCCTTTGACATGTACCTAATTGTATCCCAATTTGAGATCTATGTTAATAAATTACTTATCATGTTTCAATTTATCTAACAAATCATCAATTCTAGGCAAGGGGTACTAATTATAGAGTTCAATATTGTTCAACACCATATAGTTGATAAACATCCACCAAGTACCATAATTTTTGGGTAAAAGGATGATAGGTTACCAACAAGATGAGATGCTTGGTCGAATACTCCTTGATTTATTATCTATTTCAATTGTGTCTTCACTTCCCCAACTTCCATATTTTGTATACAACCCAATGTTTAGCAATTGGGATTCGAGAAACAATTGTATATTATGCTTTAATTACCTCTTAGGTGATATCCCTTTAGGCTCCTATATAACTTCTATATATGCATCAACAGATCCTCCAACTAATGTTTTCTTATATTTAGTGTGTTAGACTCCTATACCAATAGGTGTCATATTTCATGATTGACTTGATGAGCTATGTAATGTTGTGTAACCAGCTCCAAAAATAGAAGAAAAGAGATATGAACGCCTTAGAAATAAGCCACTTCGAGGGGGCAACCTCCAATACATTACATAAATGAACAATCCTTGGATGATACAGTTTACAAAACCTCCTTTCTATATATAGGAGTCCATGGGGCCATAATGTAATCCTAGTGGGCCACAATGTAATCCTCGCCGACCTAACAATAATAATTTAAGGGCACAATAATAACAAAATGGGGGTTACAAGGGTACAATAATAACAATAAGGGGGTTACACTAACAACAATAAGGGGCTATACTAGTAATATAGGGACCTAACATGCCCCTCTCCTTCACAAAAGTGTTGTCCTCAATGCTTGAGTAGCTCTAGGTGCTTCTGTATAAAATTCTCATCCTCCCATGTAGAATCTTCAGTGGGTAAGTTCTTCCACTTGATGAGATACTCTGAAATTGATCGATTTCGTAGCTGTCGAGTTCTTGTTTCCGTGACTGCTTCAGGTTCCAATATGATTTTTCCTTCCTCATCAAGTTCGGGCAATATTGTTTGAACTGGAAGATTTTCACCTATAACCTTCTTTAAGCATGAAACATGGAAAATTGGATGCACTCATGAAGAAGCAGGAAGCTCCAATTTGTATGCCATAGTACCAATATTTTGCAACACCTTGTAAGGACTATAGTACTTTGGCGATAATTTATTATCCTTCTTAGCTTGCTTGAGGGACATTTGTTTGTATGGTTGTAGCCGTAAAAATACCCAATCTCCTACACCAAAACTTCTCTCGCTGCGATGTTGATCTGCCTGTTGTTTCATTCGATTTTGTGCCAAATTCAGGTTATCCTTTAAGAGTTGGAGAACTTCTTGCTGATGCTTGATGTGATCTTCCACTTCTTGAACCTTCGAATTTTCCCTTAAAGATGATGTGATCGATGGTGGATGATATCCATAAAGTGCCATAAATGGGGTCATTTTTGCTGCAGTATGGAAGGAAGTGTTATACCACCATTCAGCGAGAGGTAACCACTTGACCCATTGTGTTTGTTTATCAGATACAAAACAACGAGGATATCCTTCCAAACATTTATTTACTATCTCAGTTTGACCATCAGATTGAGGATGATAAGATGAGCTATGAGCTAATTGAGTACCCAAACAAGAAAAAAACTCCGTCCAAAAATTTCCAGTAAAAATGGGATCTCTGTCGCTCACAATAACCCTTGGGCTTCCATGTAGCTTTTGAATTCTGTCCATAAATGTAGTAGCAACTGCACTTGCTTTAAATGGATGAGATAATGCACAAAAGTGTGCATACTTGGTAAGTCTATCAACTACCACCATGATGACACTCTTTCCTTCGGACTTAGGTAAACCCGTGATAAAATCCATTGAAATCTCCTCCCAACGTTGACCTGGAATGGATAAAGGTTGTAGAAGTCCTGGGGTCTTAATTGTTTCCACTTTATTCTGTTGGCAAACCAAACATTCCGCCACAACTTTTGAATATCAGATTTAAGGCCATCCCAAAAAAATTCTTTCTTCACCCTGTGGTAAGTTTTTAAAAATCCTGAGTGTCCTCCTAAAGGAGAAGTGTGCAATTCCAGAAGAATATTTTGTTTTAGATGGGAATTATTACAAAGATATAAGCGATCTTTGTACCATAAGGAATCATTTTTCCAACTAAATGTATCAGATGTACTAGGATCTTGCTGCAACTTTTGGATGAGTTTCCATACATCTTTGTCCTTCTTCCATTCATCTCTTGCTTCAGTTATCCAATCTAGTTGGATAATAGAAATGGCACAAAGCAATGCTTCCACCTCTTCATTATTTCTTGAGAGTGCATCCGCAACAACATTAAGCTTTCCTTTTTTGTAGATTATTTCAAAGTCATAACCCAACATCTTTGTGACCCATTTTTGCTGCTCTTCTGAAGATAGTCTTTGTTCCAAAAAGTGTTTAAGACTATCATGATCAGTTTTTACTTTGAAGTGTCTTCCCATTAGGTAAGTTCACCATTTCTTTAGTGCATGCAGTATTGCTAACATTTCCTTCTCATAAATAGGTTTCTGTAAATACTTTCCTTTGATTGGACGACTTTCAAAAGCAATGGGTCTTCCTTTCTGCATTAAAACTGCACCAATTCCATTTCCTGAGGCATCACATTCCACAATAAAGGTTTTTGTGAAGTCTGGCGTAGCTAAGACCGGTGCTAAGCACATTGCCTCTTTAAGATGTTCAAAGGCCTTAGTTGCTTCAGGAGTCCATGAAAATGCATCTTTCTTCAATAATGTTGTTAGAGGTGCTGCTATTCTCCCATAATTCTTAACAAACTTGCGATAATACTCTGTTAACCCAAGAAATCCTCGCAACTGCTTTATGGTTGTGGGGACTTTCCATTCCTTAATGGCTTTAATTTTGTTAGGGTCTACTTTAACACCCTCGTGAGATACAATATGACCCAGACATTCCACCTCTTGTACTCCAAAGAAACATTTGGATGTTTTTGCATATAATTGTTTCTCCTGCAATAGTTTGAGCACCCTGTCAACATGTTGAACATGATCCTTCCAAGACCTGCTGTAGATTAGCATATCATCAAAAAATACTAGCACAAATTTTATAAGGGTTTGAAAATGGAATTCATCAACCCTTGAAATGTAGAAGGTGCATTGGTAAGGCCAAAAGGCATGACCAAAAATTCATAATGACCCTCATGAGTTCGAAATGCTGTTTTTGGAATATCTTCAGTCCTCATTCTAATTTGATGATATCCTGAACGAAGATCCAACTTGGTAAAATAAATTGCTCCATGTAATTCATCCAATAATTCATCAATCACAGGAATGGGAAATTTGTCTTTAATGGTGAGCTTATTGAGCTCCCTATAATCCGCACACATTCGCCATGATCCATCCTTCTTGTGTACCAACACTACAGGAGCAGAGAAAGAACTTTGACTGGGTTGAATTATACCCGCCTCTAACATTTCTGCAATCATACGTTCAATTTCGCTCTTTTTGGAAGTAAGGATATCTATAAGGCCTGATGTTTGGAGGAACACTTCCTGGAATCAAATGAATAGCATGATCATGATCACGAATAGGTGGGAGTCCTTTGGGAGTTTCAAACACCTTGGAATGATTGTCCAAGACTTGTTGGAGATCTGCAGAAATAGATGATTTGGATGTTGGAACTTCTAGTGAGCATAATTGTGCAATTACGCCTCGCTGTTCTTTCTTTAGAAGCTTTGTCATGACATTAGAGCTTATTATCTTTCCTGGCTTCCCCGCAATACCCCGTAATTCGACTTCCTTTCCTTCTGAAAAAAATTTCTTGAAAATTTCTTGAAAATTAAAAGCTACCATCCCCAAAGATTGTAACCATTGTACTCCTAGTACAACATCAACACCTCCCATAGGAATGGAAAGCATTGGACTATTCAATACATATTCCCCCATGGTTAGCTTGATATTATGGCATTTCTAGAGAAATTTATAGTTCCTCCATTTGCAACCATCACTTGACATTCTGGTGCTGGGTATAGGAAACAATTTAATTCCTTGGCTACCTTACAATGAATAAAATTATGGGTGCTACCTGAATCAATCAACACTATTACCTTTTTCTTCTTGATTTGTCCTTCTATCTCGAGAGTTTGAGGAGTGGTAATTCCTGCCAGTGCATTACATGATATGGTCGGATTCATTTCTTCCTCTTCTAGGGCCGGTTCCTGGTGTATATCCTCTTCTTGTTCATTTTCTTTTTCTTCTTCACAATCTATGTAAAATAATTTCTTTTCAGCACACTTATGACCTTTAGTGTATTTTCTATCACAACTGTAGCAAAGCCCTTTTGCTCTTTTTTTCTTCCAATTGTTGTGGTGTCAACCTTGTAGGTTGTGGAAATCTAGGTGTAGCAACACTTCCTTCTTTATAGAATTGAGTGGTAGGCTTCCTTGTCGCCATAATTTTACATTCAACTTTTCTTGCCAACCTGAATGCCTTCTCTAATGAATCAAGTTCCAACACACGAACTTCATGTTGGATGTTATCCTTTAGAGTACCTATGAAGAGATCAATCCTATGTTCCTCTGGAATATCAGTTACCCTTATATTCAATTTTTGGAAGTCCTCAATGTGCTGCCCCACTAAACTCTTTTGTTTGAGATTTATCAATTGGCTAAAGAAGGTGTTGCTCTTTGTATCCTCATAATGTGCTATCATTTCCTCCGTAAAAATTGACCAAGTGACAATTTTTTTACGCGAGCAAAGCCATCGATACCATACAAATGTATTTTGTTCTAAATGTAAAGTTGCAATGTGTACCTTTTGTGTGTTTTGCACATTATGGAGATCAAAATATTGCTCCATTTGTAGTATCCATGTTACAGGATCCTTTCCATCAAACTTCCTTATATCCATTTTTGGAATATGGTAGTTCTTCCTGCCAACATTAGAGTTTATGAAATCACGATTAACATTTATTTTGTTCTCATCATGAGGTTCTTCTACTATATTTTCACCATTAGGAATCATTTCTGGTTTTAAACTTGTCATCAAGCCTTCCATGTATTCTTTTAGATCATTCTTCATGTTTTCCATGTTGTCTTTCATGTCATCCATCTTAGCTTCCATGCCCACTTCCATGCCATCCATCTTAGCTTCCAAACCATTCATCTTAGCTTCCACGCCTTTCTTCAAACCATCCATATTAGTTTCCACGCCTTTCTTCAATCCTTCTATCTTCACTTCCACACCATCCATCTTAGCTTCCATGCCTTTCTTCAAACCGTCCATCTTCACTTCCACGCCTTTCTTCAAAACTTTCATTTCATTTTTTGTTGCTCTTTGCGAGAGTGAAATTTGTTGCACTTGCTCTTGTAATTTTGATAGATCATGTTGCAATTCTTCATCTTCATGAGTCATGGTAGAGACTTCTAAAGGCTTAATGGGTGTTGAATTATTTTTAGGGGCCATTTTAGAATCCAATATTGATACCTATTCTACAATATGCCCTTGGAATCAATTCAACTTGATTCTTCAAACAAGACTTATGCAATTCGGAAGAAAAAAATACACACCTTTTACTTGCTTTGAGGAGCTCGATATTGAAATTGAATTATCTATGTAATTGAAAATCTTCAATATCTGAAATTCAGCCCTGTAGTAGCCCTTTGAAGCTTCTTTCAAATTCCATAGGTCTGATCTAATTTGGATTCCCCAAGACAAAGTTGTGTCCAATCTCCCACAATGACCTAATTCTGGACTGGTTCAGTAGATAAAACTTGTAGGACTTGCCACATGTCACTGTTTCGTCCTTTGTCTCTAAAATTGATAGCCAAGAAACTACAGTCTGTGTACTTGCGACCACTTTTAACGGCACTCAAATCCACTTCCCAGAGAGAGATTTCTTGAACTTTTCCCACGATCACCTCTTTGAGATGAAATTCAGGAGCCTGAAAAAGCACTACCTTCCATAGATCATATCTCAAAAAATATTGTGAACCAAGCTCTGAAATTTTTTGAAGAACTTCCTCTGGATTTCAGCTTCGTACCATATGAATTTCAGATTTTGAACCTTCGTAGAAAAAAATTTATAGCGCAAATTCCACGATGACCTGTTTAGGAGCCTGAAAACATACCTGACTTCCACAGATCATATCTCCGAAAATATTGCGAACCAAGCTCTGAAATTTTTATACAAGCTTCCTCAAGATTTCGGCTTCGCACCCTAAAAATTTCAGCTTCTGAAACTTCGTATAAAAAAAGTTATAGCGAAAATTCCACGATGACAAGTTTGGAGCAGCGAAACCCTTGAATCCAAAGCTCTGATACCAAATGTTGTGTAACCAGCTCCAAAAATAGAAGAAAAGAGATATGAACGCCTTAGAAATAAGCCACTTCGAAGGAGAAACCTCCACTACATTACATAAATGAACAATCCTTGGATGATACAGTTTACAAAACCTCCTTTCTATATATAGGAGTCCATGGGGCCATAATGTAATCCTAGTGGGCCACAATGTAATCCTAGCCGACCTAACAATAATAATTTAAGGGCACAATAATAACAAAATGGGGGTTACAAGGGTACAATAATAACAATAAGGGGGGCTACACTAACATACTAAGGGGCTACACTATTAATATAGGGACTTAACATGTAATATGTTCATACCTTTTCTTGTTGCAAAGGTTTTCCATATTTTCAAAAAATAAAAAAATTTAAAAAATGTAAAGAGGGTATACCCTAAAAGAAAAATCAAAGGGTGAAAAGAATAAAAATTGGCCAAAAAAGTGAAAGAAATGAACCCCACCAAAAGAAAGGCCAAGGAAAGTGTGCAGGTCTAAATGCCACTACTTTTTGCTCTGATGTAATAAACAAAATTGTGTGCAACTTGTATCCTATGCCACAATTTATGGACAGTCAAACAGTTTAAGCTTGGCTAGTTCATCTTTCAATTTCATGTTGTAGAATAGAGAATAAATATCTGGCCAAACAGTTTAATCTTGGCAGATAAGTAGATAGGTAGAGTAAATAAAAAGGAACTCAACAGTTTAATCTGAGCCCTTGGATGTAATAAGTGTAAAATTAGGTAGGCTTGCCATGTAAAATAAAAATAAGATTGATAAGGGTTTTCCAGTCTAAGTGCACCCAAATAAAGAAGGAAAAATTCTAGGTTAAAGTAGGGAGGGTAGGTAGATGGTGTTGCAGAATTACTTGTGATGGATAATGTCTTTAGATGTGTTAACTTTTACTTTTATCACAAGCATAAGACAGACATTTCACTTGATGCAGTTCAAGCAAGACAAGGTTAAATAACTAACTTCCATTCACATTTTTCCCTAAAGATTTCACTAATTCCCCCTGAAGTATTAAGGTCTTTGAAAATTAAAGGGGCTCAGAGCATTTCTCTGACTTTTGGAGGGACTGGACCCTCGGCCCAATGATTTAAGAGCCTAAGTACTTAGAATCATCCATAAACCATTCATTTGATTTCATAAACTCATTTCCTAAATGTAAATTCCTACTTTACTTAGGAAAATACATAACAACACCTAAAAAACCCCCTTTTTTCATCTTTAGCCTAAGTTTGAATATATACGTGAAATGTTTTAACTTGGCGCTTTTCATTTCATGGTCATATTAACTTTAACACATAGTATATAACTCCCAAATAAATTTTCACCTTTTTTCCGTATTATTTTAATAATTCCCAATTAATATACTATCCCGCCCGTTGGTTGAAAAATAACCATATAACTTTAATTAATTGGTTGAATTTCCAATTAAATAAACTCTGCCGTATAAAGGAATTAATTAACTCTCCAGGTTAATTAATAACTTAATCCGCCAATAGAAATGCCCTCGATGCAATTAATTCATAATAAATTACATTAGGCCCCCTATATTAAATCCCCGCCATCTCGCCTTCCCGATGACCGTTCGATCAATCAATCCAAGATCAACGGTTATAATCCATATCGCTGGCCATCCTCATCTGAATGATAATGCGCGATGGCCAAGCGGTTTTCTGAATAGTGCTGCGCCACGTGTCATTCATTGTATGGAATCGCTCGCCCTCCGCCCAAACCACCTTTCCCCAAAAGCGGTGCGATCGCGTACCACTTACCGCCTCCCACTAACGACAAAACTTCACATCGCCAAGTCAGCGCCATTTTTCCACTGTTCATTCAAAGCTTACCCGCCAATATCAACCGTTTACCCGTTTAAACACAAACACCCTAGTGTTGTTCATTTTCACCTGATTGTGCAGTAAAACCCTTTGTAACCCAGCTGCGCCAACTGAAGCCTCTGTTAACCAATTCGAGCATGGTTTACCTCCCAAAAATCATTCTAGATTCACTCCACAGACCTCTCAAAATCAAATGAAACCTTTTCAACCTCCCCTGAAAACCAATGCTTTCTTAACAATTTGTTTTGTTTTATAGGTGATCAGAAGACCACATCCTTGGATAAACAGTCTTAATACTAGTCATAAGACTTGTTTACTCCAAGAGTGTTATCAAATCTATTCAAACAAACATGGAAGATAAAACATACAGTTGAAAGACAAGCAAAGGAAACATGATATTAAACGATTCACTGTTGAAACAGACAGTAAAAACCTAAACTACACATTGAAGGTAAAAGGACACAGTAAAGAACAGTTAAAGAGTATCAGTGGTTAAAGTGTATCAAGTAAAAGTCAGAGTGAAAGTTAAAATGAAGTTACAGAGCGGTCAAAGGTAAACAGTAAAAGTAATTACAGAGGTAGTAAAATGGTAAAAAGAAATGAAAATACTTTCACCAACATTGAATTTTGTTTAAAGTGAAAGTAAAACAGTCAAAAGAACAAAAAAGTGAAAAGATGAAAAATACAACACGAAGGAACATTTTTGCAGAAATTGCATGTTTTAGTCATTGTTTTGCAGAAACTATTGTGATCAATCCAAGATTAATTTTTCAAAACTGAATGAGGTTTATGTTATTAATAGGACCATCTATAAAAACCTCTCTCACTTTTCTAACAGATATTATGGTTTTGGAAATATTAAACAATGTTGGAAAGCACTTTTTGCAGAAAATTCCAGTTAAGTCATCATTTTGCAGAGAATATTGTGGCCAATATGAAATACATCATACAAAAATGAAGGAGGTTTTTGTTCCCAAGAAACCCATATACAAAAACCTATCTCACGTTTTGCACAGTGATTTCATAATTAGAGATACATGCACATCTTTAAAGGCTATTTTTTTCAGATTCTGTAAAACTCTGTTTTACACATATTTTTATAGAGCCTATTGTGCACATCTGGAGAGGAATTTTAGGAAACTGAAAGAGGTTTATCTCAAAAACATATTAATCCACAATAACCTCTTTCAAATTTTACATATATATTACGGATTGAGAAATAAAAAGATATCATTGGACCCCAAGTTTGCAGAATTGCTGGAGCAGAATGCACAAAGAAAGGAAGCAGTTAGTGACTTGGATGCCTCATCATCAACAAAGAGTTGGATCAAATTCGAATTCTCCTCTTTTTCATCACCTATCCATAAGAAATATTTCCAAATAGATGCATTATTTTGAGTGTCATTTACTTAAGTTCTATTTATGTAAAATAGTTGGAGAGATTTGTGAACTAATCTTGATATTTTTTCAAGATATTTTAGTTTAGAATTTGTATAAATACTTCACTCTTGGAAGTGTTTTGGGGTGGATTCTTCTACTTTGCTGTAACATTGACCTTTTGGAATAAAGTTATTTTGGAGAAATTTCTTTGTGGCTTGTTGGATGATGAATTGAAGCTCAAGACTTTTTGCAGGATTCATGTGTCAAACTACGGATCAATAAGTCATTTCTATCCTGTGTTTTAAGTTTTTATATCTGTTTATTATATCATTGTGTTCCATTTTTGAATAATTAACAAAAAGGAATAAATCAGAAATTGCTTAAGTGTACTCTGATTTCAATTGTTATTATTCTAAATGTTTTTCTTCTAAACTGGTTATAAACAATGAATTCTTAAGTGCTCTTGTTTCACTAGTTTAAGAATTCTGATTGTTTAGTAAAGAATACTTAATTTCTCTTTATTGATAATCATTCATTTTCCCTCTTTGAATGTGCTGAAAGATTCTCAATTGACTTTCACCCATTTTAAAATCATCCCATTCCACTTTAGATCTAAAATTGTTCTTTGTTTGGCTATCTTGCCCTGTAAAGCCATCTTTTGGTGATAAACTTAATCCAGTGAAGCCATCTTCTTGACTCCATAGCCCAATGGCCTGAAATACTCGATCTTTCCCTCAGTTAGCAGATTCCACCATTCAAATTCAAACAAAACCCCTGGACTTATAACTAGCCTAATATTTTTCAAGAACAAAGCTAAATTTTAAAGAGAGAGCCCTCTCTGGATACAGATTGGCTAGATTCTGTATCTAAAGGTTGGTTTGTGGTTACCTCGGACTCCTTTCCTCTTCCAACAACTTCAAGGAAAATCTGAGTGATAACATAGTGCATCCCTCCAAGGGTGCCTTTTCCCTTACCAATCCATCACCTAGTTGGTTCTCTCTTTAGAAAAGAAACACGTATTTCTTATCGGAACTAATCAAATTTTTTGCTTAGTTAGCACTTGTTGGGATATTTAGACTCTTAGGATTTATTTAATATCAACATGGTCTAATGTGTATTTAGGTAAAATTGTGTTTCTTTAGTATGTAGTAGTTGCATTGTAATCCAATAGTCACAATATGTTCTATACATTGAGTGATTTGATTACTCGCATTCTCCTTGATATTAATGGCTATTATATGTGGAAGTAGCATCCCATTTGTCCAAGATCTTTATTTAAAGAGCATGGAAGGTCAATGTTGATGATATAGTATGAGAAATTCTCATAAATATATTTTTTTTATTTTGTGTTAATAAAATTGCCTCAAGTGGCCATGTTGGTTGGGGTTATGGACTATTTCCCTGTTAGATGGTTTTACCCATGTAAAAATATTGGTGCAAGATATTTGATCTGGTTATAGGGCTAAGACTCCATGAGAGAGAAAGGTGAGGAGGTGGAACCAAGGCATGGTTCCTCCTCCTCACCTTTCTCTTTCATGGAGTCCTATCCCCCATAATATATATATATATATATATATATAAGGGGAATGGTTATTATTTATCCTTCCTTTCCAATCAGAGATTTCTAGGGGATGATCGTGGTCCTATTTTTGGGGTAAACTAGAGGATCCTTGGTTGTTGTACCCTGAGGACCCTAGGTATGTCTAAGTATGAGTGCACTTCTCCTTGAGCTACCTTGGGGAAGGCCAGAGCCCTAGAGGGAGAAGTGTAGGGACAAATGTCTCCTAAAGGGTACATGGATACCATTGAAAATAGTTGGAAATATTGGAAGCCATAAGGATCTAAGACATCCCTAACCAATGGAATTTTGAAACCTAGAAGGATAGTGGCACTAACCAATGGACCGTGGGTGTAGAGAGTGGGGTGCACTAACTTGGGTATTGTCGATTGATGGGGGATGTGAGACTATTGGTTGGAGGCTATTGAGGTTTGGTAACTTGGCACCATTTATGTTCAATCAAGTTCCATGGTAGGATTTGGGTAAGCATTTATGTTTGTGGAGTCATAGCCCTAGCATAACGGTGATCGACTAATAAGAGGTTGTGAGCAATGCAACCTATGGCTAGATGGAATGTTTAAGATCTGCAGCTAGTCAGTTGCTTGTATCAGATAAGCATTCAAGTCTATTTAATCTGTGTGTGGTTCTAATGCATGTTATTATGCTTTTTTAGTTATGTTATATGTGTGCTTGTGTTGGATGGGGGTGTTGTGTTATTATAGTATTATGGTATGAATAACATTATGAATGGCATCGCCCCAACTAGGTAGTTGGGGGTGTTACATGTAGGTGTGTAAATTGAAACATATTATTCAAAAATTACAATAGGACAATCACTACATGTTCCATCTATCCCATATTTTGTTGTCTTGTAGGATTCCTTCCCTATTCTATGTAGTCTATCTTAAAGAACAAAAAATTTTCCTTTAGCTCAGGGCTCTAACAATAGATAATATGGGCTACTTTATTAATGCCAATATTTTTTTGCAATTATATTTTAATATTGAAGAAGACAATAAGAACATACTCTATGAATTGTACTAGCATAATTTTATCCTTAATGAACTATGAGATTTGTATCCCAATCCACATATAGGAGACACTAAAATACGAGAACCCTTGTGGGTATGAGGAGATATTACACATAGTAAGTTATATACAGTGGAAGAGAAAATGATCTATAATCACTTTCTTGTTTCTTCTTTTAAGGAAGCTTAGAATTCAACTAGTGTCTACTATGAAAATTGGATAATACTAAACTGGTTGAAAGAAGTATATTGTTTAAAAGAGAAAATGGTTCTTTATTGTAGAACAAAAGCACAAAAAGCCCTTTTCACACTCTCACTTTGGTACTATGTTGAACTAACTGTAGAGATACAATGACTATCTCAACTCCACAATATTAAATAAATCAGGTCGAAGTTTCATTTCCCCATCATGTGGAATTTAGTATAATCAAAACTGGAGTTTTTGGTTACCATGCACTCTCAATTGGGATTTTATGCATAGGAAGAAGTGGGACACATATTTAATCATTGGAGCAATATTTGTTCCAAAACCTCATCCTTTGACTCATCATCCTCCAAGAACCAAACATAATGACCTTTTTTTGTATCTTTTCTTTAGTGTTTTCCTCATTTTGTCTTGCTATCAACCACATGTTAAGACCTTTTTGATAAATTGGAAAAGTTTCAACACTAGGTAAACTTAATTAACATTTAGATGTATGAGTAGAAGAATTACTGGATTTTTTACCATTGTCATGAGTGATTGCTGATTTCAATTTTAGGGTTCTACTATGAAAGCTTCCAGACAAGTATCTACTAGATAAGATGTAGAAATAGTATCTACTACAGAAGTTGGGAAATGGGTGTCAGTTGAAAAATTTGTACAATGTTTGTCACCATGAGCAGAAAATTCATGAAAACCAGCTTCCAAACAACCAATGGCATTTTTACCTGTGCTATTAAGGATTGAAGTTGACTATTTCCATTCCATCATATCACTCACTATAATTTTGATCATAATTCCTTCAATTTCCTTATGGTATCCAAGTAGCAATTTAAGATAACAAAAGGAATGTTATTGCACACAATATCAAGGCACATTTAGCATTTGTGATGTATTCATTAGTCCTCAATGAATGAAATATCATTTCATAAATGTTGCCACATATTCATTAGGATTGTAAAAATAGATATGTCAAGTAGATGAGGAGAGACATATTGAAATTACCAAATGAACACATTTGGATGGTAATGCATAACATTTTATTGGTCCCAATCATATAGGTGGTATTATGAATTATCTCCGGAGGATAAGGCTAGTAACAAAGTTTAGAAATTGGGAATTATAAATGCAATATATATGCCTAAAGTTGGTGATTTCAAAGAATTGGTATCTTGGTGTGTAGAGAAGTTTAAAAAAAAAAACAATTCAACTAGAAGAATCTATGAGGACATCAACTTCTCTTACACCTCATATCTTCAAAAGCATGTTGTGTCTTCCTATACTAATGCAAATTTAAAAAAATAAAAAGTAAGAAAACTCTTTTTTGTTGCTGAGGGTAGAGGAATTAATATTTTGAAGAAGTTCTCACATGAACCCACAACTGACATAAAGAGAAGGATTGGCGTGTGATCATTGGCATAAACATTTAAAGAGTTTCATTTGCTAATTACTTGAATTATTAGATAATATTCAATTGTTTAAATTCCCAAATATATTATGTATATACTGCACTATTGTGTTTGTGAAAAGGTCATTTTTAATTTTCCTGGCATTATATTAAATGAGGTATCATTTCATTTAAGGAGCTATCATAGGATCGAGACATTCTACATGCATTCCTATTTAGTTTATGCAAATTTATATCCTCGTATATTTAAGGAATTGCCTAGGTTGAAGAGTGTCAACTTCAACAAATAATGAGTGTATCTTTGGTATCATGCCTTGTTGAATCGTAAATATACTTTTAATTTCTATCATATTCAAAATGGATTCCTCTATGTCTTCTAAATAATGGTCTTTGTACCAAAAAAGGAAATAATATCAAAGGAAACATCTAAATTCTTAAATAGAAAAGGTGTTTTTTAAGTAAGAGGTATTTTTCCTTGTGTGAGAATATTTGGGTTTCAAAGTACAACTTCACTCCTACCCTATTTTATTTGTGACAAAATTTTCAATGTGGAAAATACGCAAATAGTGCAAGTATGGGTTCCACTTCTTCCCTCAAAGACGGAAGAAGGAATTTATTATTTTTCCTATTATATTAATGGATATCATAGGCAAGAACAATTAAGAAATTCATATATACCTTAGATTTTTGGTATCTTGATAGGAAAATTTTTCTTGTTTACTAGAAAGGTAATTGAAATTGTTCCCTTGTTAGTAAAATGCTTCAATCTAGCAAATCAATCTATAGAATCATCAAACAGTTTATCTCCATCATCATGTCCATTGTCTAGTTTGCACTAGGAGGGTAGGTCATGGGCCCCAAAAACTATAGTTGTCTAATTCATGGGGTTGTGAGCCACATATACAAAGGAAAATAACCTCATGGGTATGTGGCTCATGCTAGGATTTTGTGGTGTACGTGCATTGTTTCTATCACCTATAGCCTCATGAGTAGACTCGTCCACATTTCCCAAAAAATATTATAGAAAGAAAGTGTTTTTATTCAAATCATATAAAATTAGTAGACCAAAATTCATAAATGAATATATGCGATAAATAATATTTTTAAAATATGGTACTTACCCCTTATTTTTGGATATCTTCCATCAAACGTCAGGACCTTTATCATTCTCCTCTATTTTTTCACACCTAGATAATGATCCAAGTTCCTTATTTTCCTTTCCCAAAGCCTTTTTAATTGTCTCTATCGAGTTGATGGATTCAAAAAATTCATCATTTCGAACCACATTGTCAACATCAGGAGTGTACAACTACATCTATCAATAAAAAAACAAGTTAATTCAACCATAAAAACAATAATAAATTGACATTAAAAGGAAATTGATATTGTTAGTCGTTTACCTGCTCTAAAGCTAGTTCCTTCTCGTGATTACCTTACCAAAATATAAGAAACATGACATATTAAATTTTATTTATCTATTTATTTATTTTTAAGTTCGTCTGCTAAGATATTTTTGGGGGTTTGAACATTCGATCACTTGGATACACAAGGGATTTCCAACATGATTGTTTTCCATTTGTGCTACCACTCGTGGATGACATATTAAAATATTATCTTATAATATAAGAAGTATTAAATATTAAAATGAATTATAAATAAAACAAAATAAGAGTCATTCAATAGAGGTTATGTGAAGTTATGGTGTCAACATCCATCTTATTCAATGTATCAACATTCATTTTCATTCAACTTATTATATATGAACAAGATTCATATGTGCATAATTTGTCTAAAGACATATATTTTCCATAACATTATGTTTTCGAGAAGTTATTATGCAAATCCTAACACAAGGCTTCCATTTTCACTCTAGGGCATTCATTTTAAAACATGCCCTATTTTCATATAGAAAACTCATAATTCCAATTGTGAGTATGCATTTTATCCTTAAGGCATACAAATCTCATCTCAAGAAATGCACCATTTGATAACCCACATATGAATCATATCATTCCTGGAAACCATTCATGGGTTATAGGAATTGGATTTTTATGTTTGCAGGTTTTAGAACTTCTCTAAAACTATAATACAATGGTAGATGTTTCATGCCATATTGTAACATAGTTTTATATGTGCTCTCTACAACCTTGGTGCATAGAATTCACCCTTTTTGTAATTTAAATTCACTTTTAATATTTTTAAACCAGAACATAGCCATAATGTTTAAACCATTATATTGTTTATTGTTGGGAAAATATATGAATTTTCCTATAGGGTAGAAGTTACCTCCAATTTGTTCTTGTATCGTAGTTGGACCAACAAAATTGGAAGTATAGCCCTAGCTAGGGTTGTGGAGATTAATATTGTTTGCCATGTTCTTGAAGAAAACAATGAAATAACACTTCAAATATAAGGTTACTACAATATTTTTTCCCATTCTCGAGGCCATAGTGATTAAATGACCCCATTTATATGCTATTAAACTAGGCCCTCAAATTCAAGACTGGAAATATCTTTCATTCGCAAAAAGGCAATAGAGATTCACAAGAAGATATATACAAACAAGAAAAATTCATGGCAACTAATAATAGAGATTTGATGTAAATAAAACCTTAGAGACATATCAAATGTGTTGTTAAGTTGATCCCTCTTTGAACATGCACTTGGGGTTGGTGTCTCCTTAGAAAATTCTACTCGCTTGTGCACTATCCTTATTGACAAGTGCTAAGTAAATCCAATGAAAATGTCCATGGGTTGCTCCGCTACACACTCTCATTACTAATAGGTGGGGTTGATCCAATGAAAATTTCAGTGGGTTGTTGCTCTGCACACTCTCCTCACTGGTAGGTGGGATTGATAAATGTAGAGGTCAACAGGTTTGGGAGTGGGTTTTTTTGGTTGGGAGGTTTGGCGCCAAAGTGTTATGTGTTTAAATTATGCTTTTTAAGTGTTGTTCATATTTTATTTTTTGTTTATTTTATAATTTTATTTGTTTTTAATATATTTTATATTTTTATTTTTATATATTATGTGATATATAGTTATATATAAACCTCTAACCACTAAATGACATGCTCAATATGGTTTAGGAGGTTATAGGTTGGTGGGTTGTGAGAGAAATCATGGTCAATGACTTCTAACCAATCAATGATACATAAAAAATGGAATAAAAATTAACAACACATAATTAACCCATATAAGAAAATTCTTTAAAGAGAATGAATCATGGAAAGTATCATTAATCACATAGCTCCTACATTTCAAAAATTTAACATCATTGATATTCTTCTTCATCGAACTCCACATCTTTATCATCCATATAATTTAAATGTTGAAAAGATTGACCATAGAAACATCATCATTAATCTTAGTTTCAATAATTTCATCATTAATGTTATCATCGAGAATATTTTTGTCTACATCTAGCTCAAATTATTCATCTTCTTTGTCCAACACATCTAATTGCTCTAGATCTTCATCATCTTCTTATTCAATATCATATTCTTCCATTAGATTATACTTTAGAAGCCTTCCTATTATACCATATCTAACAACATATGACCAACCCGCTTTACCTAAAACCTCTAACAAAAATACTTGCTCAAATTAGCTTAGAAGAACATAAGGCTATGAATCCAACTAAACTATCCTTGTATTAAACATGGTAATTAATTCATTAGCATACTTGTTTGGTAATTTAATTGGAGTTAAATTACTTACATAAATTATCGACCAGGGCTAGTATACTGATGAAATGTATGTGCATTGTATGTGCTAGAAGTATTTGCCACTCAAACAATTCCTAAGTTAATTTGAGATATCAAAATGCACATGTTTCTATAACAGTTATGTAAATAAATGAAATTGTTTCTATTTCTCTAGCTTGAAATAAATATCACACTCTTATTGAAATGAATAACACACTTTTGCATGTTTTACTCAAAATTAAATCAAACAAACACTTTTTATTTTAAATGAAATCACACACACACACCTTGCTTCGAATGAAATCACACCACTCTTGCTTAAAAATAAAATCACACTTTCTTGAAATAAAATCACACTTGCTTTAAAATGAAGTCACACTTTCTTAAATTGAAATCACACTTTCTTTAAAATGAAATCACACTTGCTTGAATTGAAATCACACTGCAAATGAATCTACTCTTGACAGAAATAAAGATGATCTCTGCAAATTAAAATCTTTTCTATATAACTGAAATGTAAAGCTATGTTACCGATCTATGTAAACCTATGATTTTTCCATGTGCACAAGAGATCTCGCTTTACTCAACAATAAAAATGATTAGACAAATTTCTATGAAAACAATCTAAAGCTCGCATTTAAAATAAAAAATTAAGCTAACAAAATCCTACAGAAAACAGAAAACGAAATACTAATTATAGTTAAAAGGAAACCTTACTATCTCGAGGGGCCCTCCTACAAGAAGAAGGTATGAATATGATTCCTTCACAATATGATAAACCACACATTGAAATCACACAACATAAAAATAAGAATGAAAGCAGAGTTTGTATAAAACAAAGTGTTTACAATATAAAAATCCAAGTCTATGTTTGCTATGCCGAGAGACATATTTATAAAACTCCTACACATTAAATGATTCAAAGTATTACACCTTATGCTAATCGAAAATAGCTAAAATTAACTTTGAAATATAAGATAATGTGATCCTCTCATGATTTGCTATCAATGCAGAAAATCATGAGGCTAAAAATATGCATCTCGCTCGCCTGGTTAGCCTCTTATGGTGGTTGATTTTTCCTTTGACCGAGCTGCTAGGGTGTCTTCTTTATCAATCTAGGCTATGAAGGTAGGAACAAATATTTTTACCCACTAATTTCCACCTACCCATATGCCCTTTCCTCGGCTGGATCTTCGTAACCTTTCAAAACTTGAACTCGGTTGCAGAATCATACGTTAGCTACGGAATCACTGCAATTTTGTAGCTAATGAATTATTAAGATAAACAATAAAGAAAATTGTCATTTATGAAATAGAATATGATCAAGTATTTTATATGCCATAATCCTTGTGAACTAATGCCCAAATTAAATTTATGAAGGTCAAAAAAAGGAGTATGGAATGAAAAAAGGTTGTCAAAAAGAAGAAATTTTGGGGTTCAACATTCCCCCACACAAAAGACATTGCATGTCCTCATGCAAAACTTCAAAACTTGTGAATATTTCCTTTCATTGAGCCTCTTCAGATGCCTGAATAAGAAAATCCAAGTTAGTCCTTCTTTCTTTCTTCGTGGTGACTTCCATCCTCGGTTTCTTCGCCAAAATTATATTTTGCAAGCTTATCACCTTTCTTTTTAGAGATTTGTTTTTTTTCCTTTAATTTCTTGCTCTTCTCATACCATACAACAAGGTGAAAATTGATGTTTTCATTTTTAGTTTTCTGTATTTCATTTTGAACTTTTAGTGTTTAATTTTCTTGCTTTAAATATCTATTTAGTACCTCCAACTCATATATTTATTCTTTAAGAGTGCTTACAATTTGGGATCTTTTTGCAGGATCAGCATGAGTAATTTCCTCTTGGTTTGAGGATGATTCCATTGTTTTCCTTGTAGATATTTTCTAAAAATAATCTATGTATTCCTATATCTCTTGCTACACAAGATCTATTTCAGGAGTTCTTTTAGTTGGACTGGAAACTGGTGATAGAACTCTAGGTGATGGAACTGTTGGTGATGGAACTCTTAATTCCCCATCTTCTTCTAAGTTGATGAATCCTGAAGTTTCTTGAGACTGTCCATTAACTGTTTTTTAGCCTTTCACTTCTTCTTATAATGGATGGTGGCTTAGATGGTGATTTTGATTTAGTCGTAAGGGGCTGTTGTTTATCCTTTTCCTGCTCCTTTTTCTTCTTGGATGAACTTTCACCTTTATTGTTGGCTTTGTTTCTTCTAACATTTTTATTTTTAAGTTTCTCCAACATATCTGCAAGAGGAGTCTCATCCTCTAACTCTTGCTCTTGCTGTGTAGGTGAGGTATCTTTAGAGTCCATAGGCAACTTCCTTCTACTTTTCCTTAACTTACCACTAGACTCTTCTTGTTTTGGTTCCTTAAAATTATTCCTAAGTAAGAAATATTCTCAATTGTCTCCTATGTTTCTCAGATGGGTCTCAAATAGAATTTTCACTAGGCCATGATGGTATAGGGAATTATCTATGAATTGTATCTTTCTCTGTATATTCGAAAACATGTTTCTTAAGCTATGAAGTAGAAAATATGGTATGTTAATTTCATTTCCTTCCAGAAAGTTCATCATTAGGCGTGCATGATAAAAGAAAATTTTACCAAATATCCCTTCACAAGTTATCAACTTTTGAATTATTAATAACAAATTCCTCCACTTATTTTTCAAATTTGTGATTGATATCCCCTTTTTAAACATAAAGCGTCCATACCTGGATTCTTGAGGAAGATTTTCCACTCTTTATCCTCAATTTTTTTGTTCTTGAACTAACTCTCGTCGATTATGGGCAATCCAGTAGCCTTTGCTACGAAATATTCTGTCAAAATTAGCTTCACATACCCAATTTCTTCTTCAATGCCATCGTATGCCCGGGAAAAGAAATTTCTACCTCCTTTTCGTGCCCATCAAAATTCTCTACAAATTCTAACCACTGTGGTTGCTGCAATAATTGTTTGAACTATGGGTAACCTTCAAGGAACTTAACTCCATTCGGCTCTAACCTTACAATGAACCCCATGTTAGAGAAATATAACCCATAATTTTTCTTTCTAGAAGGTTATGGAATGAAATGATTCGGGTATTAGTGAATTAAAGAACAAAGTTTAGGTGAAGGCAACCTTGGAAATGAAACAAGGCTAAATGAAAATGGAATGGGTTGCGCATGAAGTGGAATGATAAATGGAGAGTAGGGGGTGAATTTCAAATTATGACAAGGTTCAAGAACGACTTGGTTGACAAGACAAATATATTTTTAGTTAAGACCAAAGTTGTGTGGGAGTAATGAGGGTAATCATTACTCAGAGTGGTGGTAGCAACGATTACTTATCATTTATTTCATAACTCAAATCTTTTACCTTTATTATTCAACTTATAAATACTTACATACCTTATATTCTTGTCTTACTGGTTTCTGGCTTGTATTTTGTAGGTTTTCCTCAGGTTGTAATCTTCATTGATATTTTTCGAGTGCCATGATGTTCAATTGTTCTGGTCGCAATTTTCCAATTCAGATGCAGAATTCTATTAGAGTTGCGGATTATTGACAATTCCATAACTACTATATTCTCAAAACGAGAAAAGAGGGTTCAAAAGAAAATGGGACTAGAATAGGGGGTTAGAAATAAAATCTATACTGCCAAGAATTCTCAGTTTTCAACGTACATTTTCTGTATAAACATGCCAACAATGTTGGTTTTTTTGTTTATACAAAAATATCATTTTTCTTATTTTTATTCTCTCTTTTTCATTCTTTTTTTTTATATCTCTCTTCTTTTTTTTGAAAAAGAAAGTATAAGGTTAAGTTGGAGAGAAAGAAGAATCTTCCCTGGCCAACTTCAAATTCAGATTATCTTGCAATTTTTTTATGAATTCTTCTCTTGACAATGGTTTTTGATATATTCGTAGTCTATGACCATTTACAAGCAAGGTCACCTTTTCTTCATCAATAGTTCTAATTTTTACTGCGCCATTGTCAAAGACTGTTTCAATCTCATAAGGCCCAAGGCAATGAGTTTGAAATTTTCCTTGAAAATATTTAAACTTTGAATCAAAAAGCAATGCCCAATCACCAGGCTGGAATTTGCTTTCTTTGATGAACTTGTCATGCCACCTGTATCTTTGTCGTTGAACTATATTGGTTCTATGAATAGCATCTTGTCTTATCTCATCAAGTTCATTGTTCCATTCTTTGTCTTTGTGCTTCTGATAAATAAGGACCTAATTTTACTGTTGTTTTAAAGGTATTTATCTGGAAATCAATAGGAAATAGGACTTGTTTCCCATGAACAAGTTCATAGGGAGTGTGTCCTGTTGTATTTATCCATGTGGTACGGTATGCCCATAAATCTTCTAGAAGCTTTTCTACCCAATCTCTTCTATGTAGATGCACAGTCTTGGTGAGAATTGATTCAATTACTTTATTAGTAGATTCAACTTCTCCATTTTCTTGTGGATGACATGGAGTAGAATTTCGATGTTTAATTTCATATCCCTCCATCATCTTATGTACCAACTTGGATGTAAATTGAGTACCTTTATTTGTCACAATTTCTCTTGGAACACCAAAACGAGTAAAAATATCCTAAAAAGGAAACGAAACTACAAAATTTTCAGTATCAAAAGGAAGTGCTTTAGCATCTACCCATTTTGTGACATATTCTATACAGACAAGAATGTACCTTTTTTATCGTGATGGTGGATTGATTGGTCCAACAAAATCCAGAGCCCATTTTCAAAAGGTTCAATAAGTACCTGAGGTTGTAGAGGATTTTCATCCAAAGGAACATGCTTTCCCATTCTTTGACAACTAGCCCATCTCTTAACAGATTCTTTGGCATCCTTAAAAAGAAAAGGCCAATTGTATCCTAAGAGAAGGAATTTAGATGCAGTTCTTTTATTAAAAAAATGTCCTCCACATGGTTCATCATGACAAGATTTCAATATCTACGGTACTTCATCTTCTCTAACACATCTTCGAATGATTAATTCGGGCCTTGTCTTGTATAATTATTCATTTATCCATGAATAAGATGGACTAGTTTTAATTATCTTTATTTTCTCTTGAGGAGATAAGTATAATGGTAATTTCCCTGTAGCAAAATAATTAGCAATATCTACAAACCAAGGAGATTTAATAGATACTGTAAAATGATATTCATCAGGAAAATTATCTTCTACATGAGTATCATTATTATCATTTTGGATTCTGGATAATAAATCAACAACTATGTTTTGTTTTCCGGGTCTATCCAAAATAGTAACATTGAATTCTTGTAATAACAATAACCATCTTATAATTCTTCCATTAGTAATTGACTTATTCATCAAATATCTAATTTTAGAATGATCTATGTGAATGAAGGTTTCATAACTAGTGATATAATGTCTAAAGTTATTGATGGCATGTACAATGGCTAAAATCTTCTTTTTTGTTACAGTGTAATTCAACTCTGCAACAGTCAAATTTTTTCTTGTATAGTAAATGACATAAGGAGCCAAATCTTTGTGTCCTAGTGAAACTCCTAAAGCAATGTCTGAGGCTTCAGTTGAGATGTGAAAAGGTAATTTCCAATTTGGTCCTCTTAAGATGGGTGCTTGGGAAATATTTTATTTCAATGTTTCAAAATATTTATTGCAGTCATAATTATAGATGAATTCACAATATTTTGTGAGAAATTTGAAAAGTAGAGAGACAATCTTTGTAAATTTTTCTATAAATCTTCTGTAATAACCAGTAAAACCAAGAAAAATTCTAACATCCCTTTTACAAGTAGGCACTGATAATTTAGAAATGACTTCTACCTTAGATGCATCCACTTTAATTCCATTTCTTGAAATATGGTGGCCTAAAACAATTCCCTCAGTAAACATCATAAAACACTTTTCATGGCTTAATGAGAGATTTTCTTCTTTATACCTAATGAGAAATTTTTCCAAATTTTCAAGAGCTTCTTCAAAAGAGTTTCCATATACAGTAATTTTTTTATGAAACCAGCTCCAGAATAGAAGAAAAGAGAGATCAATTCCTTATAAATCAGCCACTTCGAGGGGGAAACCTCATTTACATTACATAAATGAACAATTCTTGGATGATACAAATGCCAAAACCTCATTTCTATATATAGGAGTCCAATGGGTCACAATATAATCCTAGCTGACATAACAATAGCAATGTGAGGGCACATCAATAACAATAGTGAGCTTCTATGGGGCACAAAAATAACAATATGTGGATTACATGAGCACAAAAATGACAATAAGGGGGATATACTAACAATAACAATAAGGGGATACACTAGTATTATAGGGACCTAACATGACCCCTCCTTCAAACATGTGTTTTCCTCAACGCTTGATTATTTCTGGATGCTTCTGTATAAAATTATCATCCTCCCATGTGGAATCCTTAGTGGGTAAGTTCTTCCACTTGATGAGATACTCTGAAATTGATCGATTTCGTAGCTGCCGAGTTCTTGTTTCTATGACTGCTTCAGGTTCCAATATTATTTTTCCTTCCTCGTCAAGTTCTGGAAATATTTTTTGAACTGGGACTTGCTCCATCTTTTCTCCATTAGGAATCATTTCCTTTAGCAAGTTTTTCAAACCTTCCATGTCTACTTTTATATCATTCTTCATGTCTTCCATGTTGTCATTCAATTTTTCTTCTATACCATCGATCTTAGCTTCCATTAAATTCTTCAAACCTTCCATATTAGCCTCCATGTCTTCTTTTAAACCATCTATGTCATCTTTGGTTTCTCTTTGTGAGATAGAAATTTCTTGCACTTGGTACCATAATTTTGATATATCATACTGCAATTATTCCTCTTCATGCATCATAGTAGAATTTTCTGAGGGCTTGATGGGTGTAGAATTATTTTTGGGAGGAATTATAGAACCCAATATTGATAATAATGCTTCAATATGCCCTTGGAATCACTTCAATTTATTTTTCAAACAAAAGTTATGCAATTTTTAAAAAATAAATACACACTTTTTTCTTTATTTTAGGAGCTTGATATTGAAATGGTTGTAACTTTGTAATTTAGGATCTCCAAGATCTGAACTTCAGTCCTGTGGTAGCCCTTTGAGTTTTCTTTCCCAATGCCACAATTTTGACCTGATTTGGATTCTTCAAGACAAAGTTATGCACAATCTCCCACAATGACCTAGTTATTGATTGGTTCAATATAGGAAAATTGTATGGTGTGCCACATGTCATTGTTTCCTCCTTTGGTTCGGAAATTGATACACAGGAAACTAAAGTCCGTGTACTATCAGCCACTTTTTACAGATTTCCAATCTGATGCTCCGAGAGATATTTATGACGATTTTCCCAAGGTCACCTCTTTGAGATGAAATTTGGGAGCCTACAAAAACCCTAACTTCCACAGATCATATCTCCGAAACTATTGTGAACCAATATCTGAAATTTTTACAGGAAGTTCCTTAGGATTTATTCGCAAATGGGTTTTTTTTTAGCTTTTGAACCTTTGTAGAAAAGAATTTATAGCGAAAACCCACGATTATCTGTTTGAAGTAGTGAAACCATAGAATCCAAAGCTTTGATACCAAATGTTATGAAACCAACTCCAAAAATAGAAGAAAAGAGAGATCAACGCCTTAGTAATCAGCCACTTCAAGGGGGAATCCTCCTTTACATTAAATAAATGAATAATTCTTGGATGATACAAATGACAAAACCTCATTTCTATATATAGGAGTCCAATGGGTCACAATATAATCTTAGTCGACATAACAATAACAATGTAAGGACACAAAAATAACAATAGTGGGCTTCTATGGGGCACAACAATAAAAATATGGGGACTACATGGGCACAAAAATAAAAATATTGGGGATATACTAACAATAACAATAAGGGGATACACTAGTATTATAGGGACCTAGCAAAAATCATCCATGTAAACTTCCACACAATCATGAATTAGATCAGGAAAAATGCCTAAAACTGCCCTTTGGAATGTTACAGGTGCATTACATAACGCAAAAGGAAGTACTCAATCAGAATAATTTCCCCATGGACAGGTAAAGGTTGTTTTATCTTGATCTTCTGGAGCTACTTGGATCTAGTTATATTCACTAAAACCATCCGATAATGAAAAGTAATTTTTCCTTGCCAATGTGTAAAGAACTTGATCTATAAAAGGAGGTGGAAAATGATATTTTAAAGTGGCTTTGTTAAATTCCCTATAATCAATACATACTCTCCATTTTCCATTCTTTTTTGGAACAATTACCAATGGTGAAACCCATTGACTGTATGATATGGGATAAATGAAATTCACTTTTAACAATTTGTGTAGTTCTTCCTTAACAATTCCCCTTAAGTTTGGATTCATTTTCCTTTGGGGTTGTCGGATTGGTCTAGCATTTTCTTCAATATAGATGTGATGCATACAAATGTTTGGGTAAATTCATTTCATATCAGTGTATTCCCATTTATAAGAAGAGAAATGTTCTTGTAGCATCTTCACTAATTCCTTCTTTTGAGATTCTTCTAGATTATTATTGATATTCAAAGTTTTTTTGGAAAAATTTCTATTAAAATATTTCCAAATTTTTCCATAGAATGTAAATAAATTTTTCGTGATGATAAATATTCAATATTACAATTTTCTTGAAAACTTATATTGTGTTCACAATGTGAGGAAGATTCATTATTTTCCATTAAATTCAAAATCTGATCTTCTTCATCTATTTGTGTAGTAGCGAAAAATGGTCGTATATTTGAAAGTTTTCATTATCATCATCTATCCATTTTTCACTTTCTACTTCTATTGTTGTTTTTGTTGGAGGATATAATGTGAATATATTTGTTGAACTTCGACCAGAGATAAACATATCACCAGATCTACAACTGATAAAGGCATTAGTTGTAGCTAACCATGGTAACCTAGAATCAATGGATGTCCTCCTAGATTATTCTTGGGTGTTAATATCATGAATTCAACAAGATATTCCCAAGAATATAAGGATACAAACACATATTCTAGCACTCCATTTGGTTTGATAATAGATTTTTTTGATAATTACAATAGTGTTGGTGTATATTGAAGATTAGGGAGTTTCAATTGATCCATAGTTTCTTTACTCATTATATTGATATCTTCCCCTAAATAAATTAGTGCGTTTGGAATTTCAACACCATTAATGTGTGTTTTCACAATGGGGCTTCTTGGATCCAAATATTTCTGAATTGTTGTCTTTCCCATCATGATATCTGCAATATTTCCAACTAACTGAATTCTTTTGACTTATTTTCTTCTTCTTCCCAGTTTCTTAATACTTAACTCCCTGATTGTCTTTGCAAATATGGGTATTTCCTTGATAGCTTGTAACAAAGGAATTTTTATACAACATTCTTTATTTTATCTATCATATCATAATCAGACAACACAATGACTGTTTTTCTACCCCTTTGTCAAGTTTCAATCTTTCAAGAAATGGTGGTTTTTGAATAGAAACTGAAGGTTGTCCTATAATTGGAGTTGAGTTTATTGGATTATCATCAAGATGCACATGGGTGGTTTGTTTTTTAGGATATTCCTCTTGATGAAGATATGCCTCTTTCTCAGATGTTCATCCTTCTCATATTCTTGAATAACAAAAAATGGCGACTTCTTTTCCAATACTCTACCAGATCTAAGTTGAACATTGTTTATATCTAATGGAGTAATCATGTAAGTTTGGAAATTATGCCCTTCTATGTTGTAAATAGGTTGTGATTTTTTATTATTTGGATTTGGAAGTGGCTTAGCAGGAAGTTGATTTGGATTTTGTGGAAATGGTAATGAAAGTTGTGGGTTTGAATTTTGTGTTTGAGAGGGTTGAACAGGTCGAGGAAAATATTGTGGTGGAAAAGCAGGGTAAGGTTGTGGATATCGAGAATATTGAGGATATTTTACATAAGGATTTTTCCAACCTTGTGCCCAAGGTTGAGGCCAAGGCTGCCAAGGCATGGGTGCAGTCAAATTACCTTATGGTGGTTGTGCATATGTTTGAGTATTGAAACCTTGAGTCAGATTAGTTTGCAGATTTTTCCATGGTCTTAAGGTTTCAACATGGAGTCCTTAGTATCGTGATTTTATGCTCATATAACATAGGCTTCTACACTTTTTAATTCAAGAGGCCATTCTCTCAAAGCATGCTTCTTTTTACATTTTAGACAAAATATAGATAATGCAAAATTTTCAACTTTTTGTTGTTTTGTATTTTAAGGGCATCTATTTGTTCACTAAGACTCCCTAAAATATCTGTCTTGAAATTGTCAAGAAAATTTCCTATTTCAGCCCTACGTACTGTCCCAACTGCAGATTTATTAATCCTAGACATAATAGGGTCTTTAGGATTTTTTCCAGTTTTTTCCTTTCCTCTTGAAATGTGTATGCATAATTCACAAATATCTCCAAATGATAGCTGAGAAATATCTCCTTTACCCATCAAATTGAGAAGGTCTATCCACTCATCTCTGATAGAATTCAACAAAACAACTTTCAAAGATTCTTCATCTAGAGTATTCATCTTAGCTCTTTTAATATTTTAAGAAAATCTTTCGATAAAATCCTCAATATTTTCATCCTTTTTTTGCATCATTTTAAAGACTTCATCTTTAAGGTTATGGGGTGTACAATAATATTTATATTTGTCTAAGAAAATATTTTTCATTTCTTCCCATGTTCTTATAGTATGTGTTCCTAGTCCCATAAACCATTTTAATGCTACATCTTTAAGGGTGGTTAAAAACAATTTCAACTTTTGAGTATCAAGCAAGTAATCATAGGATCTACAAAAACTTCAAACTCAAAGAGAAATGTTTCAAGATCCTCACCCCTTAATCCATGGAAATTAGGGAGGATAGAGGGTGAGATATTTTTCATTGTGGTTGTGGTATCTTCATCAAAGATGGGAAACCCAAAAGGTTATGGATCTCTGTTACCACCTCCTCTTCCTCTTTCTCCACCTCTTCCACCTCCAATACTAAGATGTTCTCCATTCACATTGTGTACTTATCCTTCCCCTTCTCCTACCATTGTAGATTCCTCAGAGCTAATATAAGGTTCCAAAATTGGATTTTATAGTTCCTCCTCTGGTTCTTATATCAATGGAATGTTAAAATAGGTTTCTTCTTCTTCTTCTTCTTCACTAGGGATTTATAGTTCTTGTCCTAGAAGTTGTTCTCCAGTTGAAGATAAAAACATTACTCCTTCTGTTTGGGATGTAGGATCTTCTTCTTCTACTATGACTTCAGTAGAGGAAGTTGGTGAATCTTTAGGTTGGATTTTAGATCTAAGTACCTTAGGAAGTCTATGTGTTCCTGCAATTGTTGGAATACAAGTTTGGGTGGATGGTGTGGCACTACGAGGTCTTGGTGACATGAGTGGTGATGTTGGAATCAAAATCCTACCTCTTACAAATCTACCTCTAAAATCTCTTTCCATATGCATATCATTTATAAAAAAATTGTTTTTGTTTTTATGAAAAGAAGAAGAAAGACTCCTATATACACTTCCCTGACAACAATGCCAAAATGTTTGGTAATTTAATTGGAGTTAAATTACTTACATAAATTATCGACCAAGCCTACTATACTGATGAAATGTATGTGCACTGTATGTGCTAGAAGTCTTTTTCACTTAAACAATTCCTGAGTTAATTTGAGATATCGAAATGCACATGTTTCTCTAATAGTTATGTAAGTAAATGAAATTGATTCTATTGCTCTAGCTTTAAAGAAATTTCACACTCTTCTAGAAATGAATACCACACTTGTTCATGCTTTACTCAAAATTAAATCACACACACTCTTTTGCTTTTAAATGAAATCACACACACACAACATAGTTACTAATCAAATAGGTAACTAAACTGGTACCTACCTTTTTGAGGTAGCAAAAAAAACACCCGATTTTGAAAAATGGTGATGCAGAATCACCCTTTTTTTTAGCATATTCTTGAACATTTGTTTTAAAATGTTAGTGATTTTCATGCTAATTTTGAAAAGTGTTGATGCAACGTCAACCATTTTTGTTTAGAGTGGTGATTTTCATGTTGGTAATAAAACATAAAATTAAAATTAAAAACATGACAAAAAAAAAAATCAAATATATAAAAATATCTAAAAATAATTTAAAAACCAATAAAAATGTAAATAAAAAACAAAATTAACTTGTAAAAAAAAAAAAAAAAAACAAAAACAAAAGATTTCCAAAATTAAATAAAAAAATGGGGAAAATTTTCAAAAAAACACATAATTTAAAGATTTTTTTTTTTAAAGAATTATAAAATTAAAACATCAAAAACAATTATTTTTAGTTATTAAAAAAAAAACCACATACTTTAAAAAAATGAAAAAAACAAATAAAATAGAAAATTTTAAAATAATTAAAATTTTAAAATTTTAAAAAAAAATTTAAATTTCAAAAAAAATAATAAGAAGAAAATTAAAATAAAATTTTTGAAATAATAAAACAAAAATTTTTAAAAAAATAAATTTAAATTTAAAAAGAAAATTAAAATATAAATTTTAAAATTAAAAAAATTAAGATTAAAAAAAAAATTGAAAAAACCATTTAAAAATAATTTTAAAAAAAACAAAATTATTATTTTTTAATTAAACCATTTAAAAAATTTAAAATTTAAACAAAAAAAATTTAAAAAAAAAAAAACTTTTCTAAAATTAAAATTTTAAAAAATTTAAAAATAAATTAAAAAATAAATAACCTAAAATATATATATTTTTAAATAAATTAAATTTACAATATAAAATTCTGGATGCGGATGGTACATGCTCGTGATGGGACGCACGTCCCGAGGCATGGTGCATGGGATGGCCATATAGCCTCCCACCTGCGCATTAAACTCCACATTTACTTCGCCAACCTGCTGCGCATTAGTTCCATCACCTTGCCTCACCGCATTTGGTCCAGCCTGCTCTGCATTTGGTTTTTAATGGCAGCGTCTCACCGCCCCTCTGCTCATACCCGTTCTACCTCTTGGTCTCACGCATTGCAAAGATGCTCCTGTCCTCCCGCTTGCGCCGAGCCAAGCGCTCGCACGCAGACCGGGAGGCGATGTGTATTGCTCTATTGTCTTGAAACGCTGCCCGAATTCCATTCTTCTCAGAGTGCTTTCTACCCTAAGAAGTCTTAGTCCAGTTTGAAGCACACCCAGTTTCCCTCTTGTCTGCAATTCCGCCCCTATGGCCTCAGCTCCACAGGTAGAATTCCTCTGCTCAGGCATCGTATGTGAATTCGATGAGGAAGTTGCAGGGGTCGGGCGGTCTGCGCCCGTTCTTCCTCCAGCCCTGATCCCTCGTCTGAAGAATTTTCTCAGGGGCACTATCCGGAAAATCACAACGGTAGAGGAAGAGCCAGTAGCTATGGGCCGGTGGATCCCTCCCACGCTGCGTCTCCTTCGCAGCCTCTCCATGCCGCGTCCCCCTCGCAACCTGTCACTCAGCCCCTCGTTTTTCCTATCACCCTTCGTCAAACCTCACAAAGAGTTGAGTTTCAGTTTGTATGTACCATGGACCGACCAACAGTCACTGCATTCATAACCGTCACCCTCCGGGAGGAAGCTGTTGATTCTACTCCCACTGAAATCATCGCCCATCAGCCTCCTCCGGACCCAGATAAGGCTGAAGACAAGAATGCAACACCGGGATTGGACAGAGATGCTAAAGCTCAGGATAAAGGGAAGAACGTCGCTACAACCACTAATGATCCCACCGACGAGGAAGACTACAGTTCGCGAAGTATCGTTGCCGCATCGTGGAGGAACCTCCTTCTCCAGCCCATGACAAGTGACCACGATCTCCACAGCTGGAACATGTTGCTGCAACCCAGGTTCAATGGGTTATTCTGTGTGGTTTTGTTTAATTTTACAATGCTGAAGGAGAATAATTCTCATGTGTTTAACTCTTTTAGGCATATTCTGTTTTTATGGTTTCACATGTTTAACTTAAGGCCGGTTTCCCCTACGAGGGCGGCAAGACACGAGCTTAAGAGACTGGTTTCCACTTCTGGGGTAATCCAAAAACATGAATTCTCAAGCATCAAACCCAGCTCTTAGGCTTTCGCAGCTGAGGCTGTGGTAGTTTTGTACTGATATGTTTATAAATAGAATTAGAATTATTTAGAAAAAAAAAAAATTACAATATAAAAATTAAATTAAAAAAAAAAAATAAACAAATAAATTAATTAATTTAAAATAAAAAATATTAAATTTAATCAATAAATAAAAAATGAAATATTAAATTTAAAAAAAAAAAATTTATTAAAATTTAATAAAAAAAATTTAAAAAAAATAATTAACAAAAATGTAAATTTAATTTTGAAAAATTTAGAAATTGGGCCGCTGAGGTGGCAGTGGGGGTTGGTTGTTGGGCAAGTGGGGAGGCTGCACACAAACCCTCGCTCGCCCAGCGATTGGCCCCCGCCGCCAATTGGGCGGTGAATTTTTTTTTTTTAAATTAAATTATTTTTATTTTTATTTTATTTAATAAAATTTAATATTTTTTTATTTCGTTTTTTTTTAATTGAATAGAATTTAATATCTAAAATTTATTTATTTTTTAATTTAAATTTAATTTTATATTTTAAAATAAATTTTTTGTTTTTTTTAAATTAATTGAATTTTTAAATTTATTTATGTTTTTCCATTTTTATTTTTTAATTAATTTTTAATTTTTTTTTAACTTTAATTTTAAAAGTGTTTTTTTTTTTTTTTTTTAATAGATTTATTTATTTATTTATTAAAAATTAATATATTTTTTTAATTTAAAATTTATTTGTTTTTATAATTAAAAAAATCATTTTAATATTCTATTTTTTTTTCATTTTTAAATTTTAATTAATTTTGAAATATTTTTTAATTTTGATTCAAGTAATGTTTTCTATTTTTTTTTCTTTTGTTGGTCAAAGTCTGGATTATATTATCATATCAGTGACAAAATTTACAGTGGGAGCCACCATGGTTGTATTACATTTAGTCAACCCAGAAGGCATGCATTGCCTATAAGGACTTGGGTGCTTGCAAAGGCATTCGAAGCTCTTGGTTATTTCCCACAAAGAATTACAAAATAAACATATTGAAACTATCCTCATGGGGGAGGGTGCAGGGGGCCAAGCGGAGGAGCCACGAAGAGACGATGTTGATTGTGCATATGGTAGCTGATGTGATCCACTTAGGTCTTCAGGGCTCGGAGGTGGTCTTGGGAGTGCCTCAGTAAATGGCGCAAACTCTCCAGACCCTAAAGGGTCTCCGTCTGCAAGTTTTGAACAACATTGATGTAGGCCACTAATTTTTTTCGATCAGTGTACCTTTGTTCACGCAGGGTGTCCAGATTGAGCTAGATCTACTGGAGATGAGCGGAAATGGCTTCATGGGTGGCTGGAGCCTCAATTTGGCCTGGTGATTGGGCCAGAGAAACTGCCATGACCATTGTTGATTTCTGGCTCTCGGTAGACTCCGAGTGGGAGCTCGATTCCCCAGGTACCTGGCGGTTGTCCATGTAACATCCAAGACCACCACGTTGTGCCCGACAACGTTTGCGCGACATGCAGTCACCCTCTACTCTCACTCGTTGTGTTTGGTTGCAGCACCAAGTCACCCCAGTTCCCGTAGCCCGTGAAATCCACACTCCACCCCTGCACCCTCGGCTGAGCTTGTCGTTGACCACGTCCCGAGCCCTGTAGACAAGAGACACACGATCGCCACCAGTCTCCACACTGCCATCTAAGGAGGTGCAAAAGCTCCACCACCCACAAATTTGAATTGCAGGAGAGCCTGAATGCTCTGTGAGCCCAAGGCAGAACCACCCTCGGGCTTGGCCAAGGAGGAATTGTTGCTGCACAGTCCGCAAACTCTAAGCAATCGCCCGGCTAAGTACCAGGATCTCCCTTCCATAAATTCTCCCTCCACACTAAATTCACCTCCACCACCTTCGTCCGCCTCCCAGTGCACCGTGCTCGTTCCCGTGCCATTGCCAGGATGCCTCCCAACTTCCAACCTCTCGCCACTTCTACCCAACGGGCCTGTCACCCTCCTTGTCTCAAGCTAGTGGAGCTCAAGCTAGGGCTTGAGAGCCAACGGTTGCTCGTCTACGCAATCCAGAGCATCAACCTTCACCATCGCCCACGGAAACCAAATGCCCTGAAAGACGTCCATCCTGCCCTTAACAACCAGCTTACCTGTAGTAGGATCGCCTACCCCAAGGCCCTTTATCACTCATGCGTGGGAGGGTGGTGAGTCGACAGGCGCGTGTCTGAGGACCAGACAAGCCTGAGCTGCCCACATCTCACTTGTCTCGGTGATTGGAAACCCCCAGGGATTTAATTTTTAATTTTAATTTTAATTTTTTTAATTTATTAAAATTTAATATATATATATATATATATATATATATATATATATATATATATATATATATATATATATATATATATATATATATATATATATATATATATATATATATATATATATATATATATTAATTTAATTTAAATTTTTATTTTAAAATTCAAATTTTTTTGTTTTTAATTTAATAAAAATTTTCTTTTTCTTTTTTAAATTTATTTTTTATATTTTAAATTTATTTTATTTTTAAAATTTATTTGTTTTTCAAAATTTGTTTTCTTAATTTAATTTATTTATTTATTTCAATTTTTAAATTTTAATTTTAAAAACGTTTTTTACTTTTTTTATTTTTATTTTTTTTTCTTCTTCTTTTTTATTTTTTATTTTTATTTTATTTTATTTGCTTTAAAAAATATAATGAAATTTATTTTTTTTTCAATAATTTTAAAATGTTTTTTCCATTCTTCTTTTTTTTTTTTTAATATAATTTTTTATTATTTTAAATTTTTTGTTTCAACACTTTCCATTTTCGAGGTGTTTTTTGTACAAAAAAAATTGGCTCTTACTTCCATTTTAAAAAAATGTTGAAAATTTACCCCGAAAAAAAAAAGGTTATTCTAGAATACAACTTTTCGTTTTCGGGTTGTTTTTTAATGGTTTTTTTTTTTTTTTTTTGTTAGAGTTCCTGTTTTGAGGCAATAGTTCCCGTTTGATCGGTAACTATGTTACACCTTGATTTGAATGAAATCACACCACCCTTGCTTAAAAATAAAATCACATTTGCTTGAAATAAAATCACACTTGCTTTAAAATGAAATCACACTTGCTTGAATTGAAATCACACTGCAAATGAATCTACTCTTGACAGAAAGAAAGATTATCTCTGTAGATTAAAATCCTTCTAGTGTAACTGAAATGTAAAGCTATGTTATTGATCTATGTAAACCTATGCTTTATCCATGTACACAAGAGATCTCGTTTCACTCAACAATAAAAATGATTAGACAAGCTTGCTATGAAAACGATCTTAAGCTCGCATTTAAAATAAAAAATTAAGCTAACAAAATCCTACAGAAAACATAAAACGAAATACTAATTATAGTTAAAAGGAAAGCTTACTATCTCGAGGGGGCTCTCCTACGAGAAGCAAGTATCAATATGATGCCTTCCAAGATGATAAACCACGCATTGAAATAGTACAACAGAGAAATAAGAATGGAAGCAGAGTTTGTATAATACCGAGTGTTTACAATATAAAAATCCAATTTTGTGTTTGATATGCCGAGAGGCATATTTATAAAACTCCTACGCATTAAATGTTTTAGATTATTACACCTTATACTAATCGACACTGGCTAAAATTAACTTTGAAAGATAATATAACGTGATCCTCTCATGATTTGATATCAACACAGCAAATCATGAGGCTAAAAATCTGCATTTCACTCACCTGGTTTGCCTCCTACGATGGTTGACTTTTCCTTTGACCGAACTGCTAGGGTGTCTTCTTTATTCATCCACGGTATGAAGGTAGGAACAAATCATTGTACCAGCTAATTTCCACCTGCCCATATGCCCCGTTCCTTAGTTGGATCTTCGGAACCTATCAAACCTTGAACTCAACTGTAGAATCATACGTTAGCTTCGGAATCACTGTAATTATGTAACTAATGTAAATATTAAGCTAAACAATAAAGAAAATTTTCATTTATGAAATAGAAGATGATCAAGTACATGATATGCCATAAGCCTTGTGAACTGATGCCAAAATTAAAGTTATGAAGGTCAAAAACAAGAGTATGGAATGAAAAAGGGTTGTCAAAAAGAAGCAATTTTGGGGTTCAACAATACTTAATAACAAATATTTTAGGATCACATTCATTCATTTGGAGCTTGTAACCTTTGACCTCAAACATAAATAATTTAAAGGATTTAAAGTCGTCCTCAATTATATTATCCAAATGCCCATAATAACTATTTTTAGATACCTATAGATGCTTATTACTTTTAGAGAAACATTAGTAACCTAAAAGACTGTGGTTATCTCAAAGTTAGAGGTTTTCATCTTGTCATCCAACTTTTTAATTCAAAATTTATGGTCATTTCCTTATGTTGCTTCAACTACAATATGCCCAACAAGTAAAAAATCGCATTGTCGATTAATAAACACATTTAGATTTAATAAATATTTTAAGAAAAAAATACCACATACATTAATATAATGGAAAATAACTAAAAAAATTGGGAGAATATGCTTGCTTGTTTATCTTTTAAACCATATGCTAAAAAAAAACACATACATTAATATAATGGAAAATAACTAAAACATTTGGGTGAATATGCTTGCTTGTTTGTCTTTTAAACCATATTCTAAATTAATCCCCCTTTGCATAAGATTGGTATCTTCATTATAATGAGCCTATTTAGCCAATTTATCCATTGCTTGCAATAATAAGCCACCATAATATTATATAGAAATAATTCTATTTATATCTTCATCCAGGCAAAAAATTTTGCAATGTCTAAATGTAGTTATCCCACCGTCGACCAACTAGTATATGAAAAAAGAACAATTCATCAATAATAGATACCATGGTAAAGCTTAATAATTGATGAAAGAATGCAATTTAATTAGATACAATATAGATAAAATTTAATAGTAAAAAGTATTATATATCCCTACCATCTAACTATCTTTCACTCCCCTCATTATACCTTTCCCCAACAAGATCTCCCCATCATTTTTTTGATGGAGTTGATATCCCAAATATGAGGGGCATTCATATTTGCTGCTAAATTAGGAATACACTGACTAATATACACCAAGGATTCATATGGAATATAGCCCTCCACCATGTAACCCTTAGGATGTGCTCTTTATCTAACAAAAGCCTTTAATGAATTCAAATGCCTCTCCACCATCCATATTGACCTTGTGTGTACATGTTCATACATTTCATTCTCCTAAACTTGGTGCATGAGGTAGCGTTATTGTGCATTGAAAAATGTCAGAGGTAGGTACTTTTTCATTTCACAGATTAGCCAAGGATTTTTTATCCTCTAATACTTTACATCTTCTTTATGGAATTATTTTGATGATAACCCCCTACACATGATGCAAGTAAATCACAAGTTTCAACAAAAACGTATATGCATTACAAGTAAAACATAGGTCAACAAGTTTTGCAAGTAAGATTTTCATATAAATCATTAATTATCTCATGATTTTTCCATGATCATATACAACATGTTTTATGTTGTTTTCAAAGGTGTATGGAAGAGATACTGTAACAAAAAAATACTAAGGATATGTATACCAATATAGAAATATAACAAAATAATTACCTTAATGAGGGTATGCTAGTCATGAGTTTTCACCCCACCAAATTCACCTTTATTTTTTAAGATATTATATATGTTTAAAGAAAATCCAATGGGAAATATAATTTTCCAAATGACCTCTTTTGCAACATTGGTTTGTTGCTCTATAAACAACCATAGAAGACTATCTCTATGCCCAATGTTATTTGAATGAATCACATTTTCATTGCATGATTGGCTTCCTCAATGTCATTACAAATTTTGATTATTTTTCCTTGTCACAAATTCCATCTAATATTCTTCATAATGTTTCTATTAATTTTTTCCCAATATACATTTTTTCAAACAAATGAGTAATTTGCAGGTGCTCATGGTAAGGATACCTATTGAGTTGTATAGGATAAATTTTCATTCCTTATGGAACCCCATTGATGCCTTGATGACATTTATGAAACACAAATGAAATTACAAAAATAATTGTTAGATATACTAAACATAAATTAATATAGGTTAAAACATTATATGCTACGTAGAATAATTTCTTACCTTGAGTATTTCTATTATATTCGAACTTCCACAGGTGAAGTGTCATTATTCACGGTTTTATTCCAATCCATTCGTTCCCATTGAAAATTAGGTTTTTTAGTAGTTCAATATCTATGGTTCTTATAGAGGAAGTGCCTAGACTCATCAAACACCTTTATTCATAAAATTATTGAAAGACGAGACTTCATCCTAGGATCTCAAACTAGACATGCAAATTTACCCATTGTTTGAAAACCTACAAGAAATGGATTGATGTTAATATTAATTATATACCAAAGAATTAATTAAAAACCATGCATTCTATTTCATAAAATTATATAATATGAAAGTCCATATTATATTACATACCACAAAAATGTGTTGGCCCTAGGGAATTATGCATTTTTCGTGTAAGTATTCCATGGAATTGAAATTGTTTTTGACCTACTGGCCTAGAGATGACACATAATGTGTAGGGTAAATTATTTGTTGATGGTAAGAGAAATTCACCTAACAATATACAACATAAAATATAACTAGTTTTAATGGAAATAATATTTATTGTAAAAATTGCATCCTTAGTTTACACATTAATTAACACTAAAAATAGAGAAAAAAAAGTAGATATTTATATATATGTCACAAATTATATTGCATACCTTAGGATATGGGTGAGACGAGTTTTATGACTTCTCAATAAGAGGTACATTATGAATATGATCAAAATTGTCATCCATTAGAGCAAAGGTGTCCTACATCAATGTATTTATGCCATCATTATCAATTGTATTATTATTGTCAATTGTAACTTTATTTAATATTTAATCCATCTTCCTTAATGTTGGCTTGAGGGGTCCTGACCCAGGTTCTGATTTGAGTTTTGCCAACAAACCCCTATACTACTGGCCCTTTCAGAAATGACCTACTTACGCAGGTCAAGGTCTCACCCGAAGTATTATGGGAGGGTGTTGGAACCAGGTTTCCGCACCCTGGGAGAAAGAGGGTTAGTGAGGTGGCTCGGATCGATATCTATCAGGTTCGTATAGAAATGGTATTATTGCATAATTCTAAAAATATAGAAAGCGAAAATCATACATCCATAGACATCATGTAACATAAGCAAAGAAAATATGATCATAATAGAAAAATTGCAGCTATTTCAAAGATACTTCAACAGTAACGCAGATAGTCAGATGACACAGAGTTACTCCAATAGATTATGTATTTATTAACAATCAAAACCTAGTCACAAACCCAGATTACCACTCGTGCACATAGCCAGCGGGGTCCGCACACAACAGGACTGAGGATCTCCACGCACATAGCCAGCCGGATTCCTTACCCAACCACAACCCAAAACAGATCTCAACAGTTTGCAACTAGTATCTATCAATCTTAACCTACTTCTAGACTTGATTTGTTCATCTATTTATAGTACCTTAGCCTTTGCATGGTTTGCGAACCCTAGGTCTACTCTTTTGACCCATTACAATCCATTGGAGGTTTGACCCACCCCAAACCCCCTTCGCTAAACCAAATAGTACCAAAATATTACAGAAATTGAACAACAATAGGGCTAGGAACCCCCATTCCAACAGTCCCCCAACACAATCTTGTGACTCGTCCCTAGTCACAGTGCTGGTGAGCTCTTCATCCTGTCCTTGATTTTCTCCAGCGTGGCAATCAGCGGAGGTAAAATATCGAGGTTCTGCGAGGCAGCAGTATATGCGATGTCCACTAGCTTCTGCAAGGTTGTCCCTTCTATGGCAGCAGTGACGCTGTCAAGAGTCTGGTTCAATTGTTTCACTGCCCCATTTAATTCATGTGAGAGCTTGAGGGCATCATCCGACCAGGGTGTGAGATGGTCATTGAGTACCTATTTCTTGTGTTGCAGCCCCATAATTTTAGTGTGAAGCATGTGGTTGGTCCGAAGATGGGCTAAGCGTTGGGCGAGAACAAGGGTAGACATCGTAGCTTCCGTCTGCTTAAAGTCTTGCTCCTTATGAGTTAACTCCTGATCGATCTCTCGGAGGAGGGGGTCGTGCTAGACCTGAGACCATAATTCCATAACCTGTTCAAGCAGAGTGACACCCTGGCTAATCTATGTTGTGATAGTGTTCGTAGCTTCTGACCTTCAACCTTAGCTTGAAGTTCAAAAAAAGCAAGAATGACTCCAGGAAGGTCCTCACAAAGAAAATTAATTAGTTGTTTGAGGGCAGCCTATTGCAATATGGTGGCGATGTGTATGGCCTAGAGTTGGGCGACTTCAGTGGCCTGGTCAGAATAGTCTGCTCAGCTGTGCTGAGGTGCTGCTGGACTCGGAGTTCGCGGTGTTGGATTTCACTGGTAACAGTGGTCAACAATTCTTAAAGCTACGCTCTGGCTAATCGGTCAATCTCAAGATCGATGGAGGGACATACCTATACTTGGGCGCACAATTCAACAGGTTCTAGGACAAGGGTTGCACCGAGGAGGGGGCAGGGCTGGCTATCGGCAACGATGGCCAAAGCTGTAACGGGGCCAAGTGAGCCCACAAGGGTTTTCCTCGCTTGATCTATGCTCACCTGATTCTGCCTCGCTTGATCCATGCTCACTTGAATTGTGTCGGCTTTGAGTTGGAGGGCCTGCAACCCAGCTTGTAAAACATCTACAACAACCTTTTTTTTCTCTTCCCAAAGATTCCATTGATCAGCAGACGCAGTGGCAATGGCTTTGACAACTTGATCAAGGTCGTCTTCCGTGACAGTAACTTCCATGTTGGCGCCGATCTTAGTGGCCTTACGCTTCTTTCTAGACCCTTGAGATAATTCGCGGGGCCACTTAAGGGTGTGCAGGATAGTTGTGCCAGCGTCATCAACATCGGCCATATGGTGATTGGGCGGGTAGGCTGCTTCTGGCTATGCGGTGGTGCTCCTGGGGGTCACTTGCATCGTGGACGCTGGGGCCACGGACTCTGCATTAGGGCCAAGTGGAACGGTCGACTTGGATACTACGTTGGGGCCTGATGTACCTGTTGTGCTTAGATCAGTTGGCGGGGCGGTGACCTTCCACTATGGTGGCCAAGTTGCAATTACCTCTTCAATTTCAGCCTCAGTAGTCATATATGGGAGATTATGCCAAGTGCGATCTTGGACCACCATGGGACTGACCCAATCATATTGTTCTACTGGTTTTATAATGCCGATGGCTATCATTTTATCGATTTCATCCTAGACATTCTGCTTATATTTGGGGTTCAATTGGTAAGGTCGCTGCTTGACGGGACACGCATCTGGTTTTAAGGTGATCTGCATGAGACCCAGGTCCCCTACAATACCTTTGAGCTTTGAGAATTTTGTAGGAAATAGATCTTGATATTCAGCGAGCAGCTCCGCTATTTTTCCAACGGTATCATCATCACAGTAATCCCCAATTATAGCCATCTTGGGTTGTTCATCCGTTCCAATGTTAAATTCCTTTAATCTGAGAGGCTTAGTTACGTCTACTGCTTGTACTGGAGGTCCAGAAACTGTGTATTCACCCTCGGACTCCAGAATAGTGACATTCCGTGGGTCCTCATCACACTTTACTACTGATAGGTTTCGACAGTTGGAAATATCTTGCATTTGCGCATTCCAAGTTGGCTTCCTCCATTCTATGCGAGGTCATGATTCATAAAACAGTAGAGATTTGATGTCTTGCAGGGCTTCATCTAATTTCTTAGTCCCACCTATCAACCTGAACATCCTAAAAAAAATATTCGCTCATGGTATCCAAGTGGAGAGTAAGCTGGTGTAGCTCTGCATCCAAATACCACATGGTGGGGATAGGTCCCAAGGCGTGGATAAACATGTGGACCCATTCATCCCAAGTTTTTGCGTGCCATGCTTCCATCCATACCGACAAGTGCTGGCGCGGGTCCCCGTGGCCAAGGAAAATATTCATAGGTAGGTTGATTGGAGGTTCGAATATTAGGATCAGCATCGTACGACATTCCTCCCAATCTTGGAAATTCCCCTTGTGAGTTTCCCACCACCGTGCAAGGGTTGCATGCATAGCTAGGTTAAGATCCCACATCCGTTGTTCCCTTTGTACTTTTGCTTCAAATGCTTGAAGAAAATACCTGATACTACCAGAATTATCAAAATAGGGCAACTCTCTTGCCTCTGAGGAAATGCAACGAAAGCTTTTTGTGATCTTTAGGCACTGTAGCACAGATACATCATGCAATCGGTTCTGCCAATTTTCTATCTCCCCTTCTGAGTCAAAGAGACATTCGTTGTCATTTTCCTAGCAAATCACACCATCCGCGATAGGGTTGATCCAATCCTCATTCTAGACAGTTAGCTTTTATATCTGATCAACATCATCCCCTTTGCTCATAGGTTCGGTATACCACTCTCCCTCTGTCGGATCTAGAGGGACTATTACTCGCTTACCCTTATTTTCAAAAACCATGGTTCACCTTTTTAAGTTGATAATACCTCCCATGTCAATAGCCCAATCCAGCCCCAAGAGCGCAGGGTAAGGGTCCGCATCATATACAATTTTAATCATCTCAAAGTCTGTGTATACCTTAACTCCCATGATGTCTACCATAACCTTTGATAACCTTCCTAAGGGTATGATCTTATGCTAGTTCGCCATGTGGAGTTGTATAGTAGACCATTCCATCTTAGGCTCTCCCATCCTCTGTCAAGTCTGTTTGGGCAGGACATTTGCATTGGATCCTAGATCAAGGATGACCTTATCCATTTCAAAATCTTCGATCTACACAGTTAGCCACATTTCCCGACTAGTCCTCTTCTTATGCTTATAAATTTTGTTGACATCTCTTACTTCTGTGGGTGGGGAAATATTTTCTGCACAGCTGTCGATCACTGCTTGGAGTTTCTCGATTTCCTTCTGGTTGCGTAGTAACTTCATACATGCCTGTAGGAATGGCTTTACTTCTGCATCTACTTTTAGGTCCACTGGGGTAGACACCTCCTTTTTGGCAAAGTCTTTTCCAGCTTCAAGGAAGGTTTCTTTTTATTTTTCTTTTTATAAGTCCAGGATTTCCCTTTTGCCAGTGGATTTTCTGATAAGTGGTCCGGCTGTGGATTTTTCCTCAGCTCCTCCTGTGACCATGCCACTATGTGTAATGATGTTAGTACTGGGCCCCTCATTGTGCGGTTCTGATTTAAACCTTTGCACATTCTGCATCGGCGTTTGTTGTTTTTCCTGCATCTTCGCTATCAGGACAGGACAATCTTCGATCACATGATCTAGCTGTCGGCAATACCTGCAAGATTATCATGTAGGGTTTGGAAAATCTCTTGCGAAGTGTCCTAGCTCTCTACAGTTATAACAAATCAGTTGTCCTCTTCCTCATCTCGTGCTTCCACCTCTCTCCCCCCCCCCTTAGCCTCGTGTCGGGGACCATCCTCGTGCAAAGGGGGATAGTGGTGTCAGAGGGTCAACCTGCACCCTATATAGGTTTCCTCTATCTATCATTAAATCATATGTTTGGAAATTGTTCTCATCATGTCCAACAGAAGAGCATAATTTACACCATTACTGCTTTAGTTCTGGGACATAGGCACTGAGTCGAGGGCAGTGATTTCTATCATGAAACTCAACTACTCAACAGTTTGCGCACCATAATGTAGGGTTGCTTGGTCCCGCAACCTCTTTGGGGCGTAACAGGTTAGGTCCCCCAACCTGCATGTAGTCTAATAGCAAAGGGCACTGATCATTAGTGTGACCTGATACCCTGCACCATATGCACCAAATGTCTGTACTAGCTCTTTTTCCTCATTCTTTTCGTAGATTCTGGATTTCTAGGTGCATCGCCTCCAACTGGACCTAGATCTGCTGCACCCCAAACTGGGCATTGTCCCTCAGTGCAGCTTCTAGCATCATGGCAATTTCCAGGGCCTTTTCTTGCGTATCAATTTTCTGTTGGCCCATAGGCCCATGCAGGTGTGGTAATAGCATGGAAATGAACCATTCTTTGTGTTGTATGTATTCATACTTAAATTCCCCATCCCTGATAACTTTCTTTAGTCGTTGATCGGCCTCCCATACCGATCTTGTAGGTCCTTGTCGGAAATGTTTTAAGTCAATGACCAGTTGAGAGTAGGACTTGGGTTTCGGAAACTGTTGTTTTAAGGCATCCTTAATTTCCTATATTGACGGATCTGTGTGCTGGCCAATGTACCCCATGAACCAATCCAAGGCTCTTCCCTCAAATGCTAGGGATAGTTGTGCCCTTTTTACAGCATCTCTAGCAACATTCTCTGTAATCCATACCGGTTCTACCAAAAACCAAAATCAGTCCATGTCCTCGTCTGCTACACCCTTAAAGGTAGGTAGCTTCATGTGCATGGCCATGTCGTCTTCTGGTGGTGCTGGTGGGGTAGGAGAGTTCTTGCCCTTTCGCAAATTTGACTGCGGGGTGACCAGCAGACTAGTTCCCTCGTGCATAGGCGGCTCTCTTAGAGGACTATATACTGATCGATCCCCTTCTTGGTTAACCTAGTAATATTTAACACTTCATGTGGTACTTTCACTCTGATCATAGGTCATTCACGTGGTATGACTGCACAACACACCTTTTTTGCACAATAGTATCTTAATTAATAGCGGTAGTGTTTTTAAGAAATTACCTCTGAACCCTTTAAAGAATCTTCGCTCAGCTTCAAAATAATATACGAAGTGATCAACCGCGAATTCTGTTACAAACACTCCCAAGACACTATCCACCCAGTGGTCCACAATCCGAGTGATTTTGTTATCAGCCTTTTCCAACTATCGGATTAATTCAGGAGTCCACTGTGTAACTTGATCATCCTTTCCGCAGGTCTGAAATTATGCTAACCTTGCTAACCACTCCTGTAGTTCATGTGTGAAGGTCACATATAAAATCTCATATACTTCAATAAATATATACCTTTTTTTTCCACTCTTCGGTAGTTGGCCTTGTACTTCGATTCTCTTTTAAGGAAAATTCCCAAATCTGTTTCTCAAACCAGTCTTCAAGCTCAAACTTCTCAGGCTGCCAATGACCTCGTGGCATTACCCTATTTCTCTCAAAATGCTCCTGGTCCCAGCAACGGAACCATTCGTTGGCTTGAGGGGTCTTGACCCAGGTTCGTATTTGAGGTTTTCCAACAAACCCATATACTACTGGCCCTTTCGCTAATGACCTACTTCTGCAAGTCAAGGTCACACTCGAAGTAGTACGGGAAGGTTCTAGAACCAGGTTTCCACACCCTGGGAGAAAGAGGGTTAGTGAGGTGGCTCGGATTGAGATCTATCAGGTTTGTATAGAAATGGTCTTATTGCAGAATTCTAAAAATATAGAAAGTGAAGCTCATACATCCATAGATAGCATGTAACATAAGCAAAGAAATTATTATTAAGCAGATCTTATCAGTATCTTCACATCCACGTGCGCATGAAAAATTATCATAACAAAACAATTGCAGCTATTTCAGAGATACTTCAACAATAATGCAGATAGTCAGACGACACAGAGTTACTCCAATAGATTTTGTATTCATTAATAGTAAAAACCTAGTTACAAACCCAAATTACCACACGGGCACACACCCAGCGGGGTCCACACACAGCAAGACTAGGGATCTTCGCGCACATAGCCAACCAGAGTCCTTACCCAACCACAACCCAAAACAGATCTCAACAGTTCACAACTAGCATCTATCAAACTTAACATACTTCTAGACTCGATCTGTTCATCTATTTATAGTACCTTAGCCAGATCTCTACCCTTTTGACCCATTAAAATCCATTGGGGGTTTGACCCACCCCAAACCCCCTTTGCTAGACCAAATAGTACCAAAATATTAAAAAAATTGGACAAAAATAGGCTAGGAACCCCCATTCCAACACTTAACATGCATAAAAAAATTTATACTACTACTTGGCATATTCCTAAGATTGATGCACTTCGAACACCCTTCCTTTAGAATTACAAACAATCAAATAAAATTCAATGTATTAAACAATTATTAAAAAGATAATTGCTTACAATAAAAAATATATATATAATGAATAGCTTTCTAAGGGATGATATTCATACCCCTTCAATGTAGCCATACCATTCATTATATACTACTCAAGTGTCCAATTATATCCTTGTTTATATTAGTGTCACACTAAGAACGTCGTAAGAGGAGAAAGAGTTCCTTGAGGGACCATTGAGTGGAGAAATGAAAACCTTCTAGTACACTTGAAGAGTTTTTTAGTAAAGAAATGGTATATTCTTGATGTTTTGTTTAGGACGAAGAATAAAGTGTCAAGATGATGAAACGAGAGTTAAGGAGGTGGTTGAGTTATGTATTGAGACAGTGTTTCAACCCCCCAACTTGTCATGGTAGATCACATGGGTTGATATTATAGTATTTTGAATCAATGCAAGGATGCATTGAGTGAATGTGAATGTGAATGTTGAGACATGTGTTTGATTGCATTGTGTGAATTCTTATCACGTTGGTAATGCATATATAGTGAGTGATATTTCATTTAATTTTTCTATGTTAACAACTAAAATGATTTAATTATTGATTCATTATAATTCTAAGATTATTTATTCTTTTTTTTTGTAAGCTTGGTGGGACTACATCTTCATCATGTCCAATATATCATCCCAATCAGGGCGGGGAATTGAACCAGTGACTTCACATCAAGGAGTGCCTTAAAAGAGCACCTGATCACTGTCTATCCAAGATCCCTTGGACAATTTTAAGATCATTTCATGATTCAGTTGTGTACGTTACAATGAGACAATTATATACATAATATTCATAATTTTCTTGGTTGACATAAAGTTCTATCAAGTAGGATGGATTGTAGGCAGAATTGTCTTAAATAGGGAAATGGTTACATGCTCATAAAAAATATTGGATGCTACCATGTGCTAGGGCCAACCATTGTGAAGAGGAACTCATAGTTGTGAAATATGATTTCCATATGAAACAAATTTAAAAATATATATATGATCTCATAATAACTATATGTGTATAATATATGTGAGATGATAGTTATATCTAGTAATGGTAGATGATGGTTGTTTTAATATTGAAAGAACAAGAAGGATTCTATTGTGATAACACTATAATTTTATGATATTCATTGATTGCCTTAGGCTGTTTTCATTAGAGGTTTCTAGTGGGACACCCTAGTAGTGAGACTCTTCAATCATTCACTCTTCTTGCGCATGAAAGCCTTGGTAAAATGAATCCCACAAAGTATTGCTAGAAAAGAAGGGGGTGCCTAATTTTGGAAGAGTGAGTGCAACAGGAAGAGATGACTTGAATGAATCCATTGTGAAAGATTCATGTTATGTGCTAGTTGGGATCAAGAATATAATGCATATTTTAGGTGTGTTTGAGAAGACAATGAGCTGAAAATTGCTTGCAGTAGCCATGTGGAAAAGATATATATATTCATAGAGACAAGTATTGGGTTGATTCACATACTTTATCTTATTAATATACTTACTATAATTATATATTGAAAATCCACATGGATGGAATATTTTCTAAATAGAAATGGCCATTATATGCATGTTTACCTTAATAATTATTGTAGGTATATGTTGAAACATGGATGCCTTGGAAGCATCTCAAGCCAATGAAAGATATTATTTTCAATATATTTGTTGCAATGCTAAGGCCTTGAAAGCATATCAAGCTAGAGAAATAAATATTGGGGTGTTATTGTCGAGATAACCATCAAATGCAAGTTTTAATGAAAAAGAAAACATTATAGATGCAACTGCAGAACAAAAATATGAAGACATAGTCTTACTACTAGAAGAAAAGAACAATGAGGATAGTGTTATTTCAAAGGGGAGGAGAATGTAATATCCAAGTTTTGACCCCTACATTATAACGTAATAATCATGTATTATTTATATAATTTAGTTAATGAGATGGAAGTTGATCCATGTGGGTTGAGATATCATGATTCCATGTTGTAATTATGTGAAATTCATTGTAAATATTCCTCATGCAGAGTTAAAGGATAAGGCCCAATCGTAAATGCATGGGAGTCCAAGTGGATATGTTTACAATGTAGTGGCTATATTTCCCATGATGTGCTTATGGATATACAAATGCATGTAAAGAGGAAAAATAAATAATAATATAATATCAACCAAAATGTTTTCTTGAAAAAGCAATAAGGGGAGCATGATATCACAATAGGGGAAGAGGAAAGGGATTTGTTGGGTGATTCTACCTTGCCATTTTTCTTTGGATGTATTACCTTTTATGGCTGATGCTTTGATGCAAGTTGTCACATCAATCTTTGACTTGTGAGTGTGGTCTAAGTGCAAGTGTCATTTTATCATTATTCTTGAGAAAATATAATTCTTGTGCAAGACAAAGTCTTCCATTGTATTTTTCATGTATATTCTACCATCATTTGATGTTATAGTTATTTCTAGGTAGGGAGAGAAAAAAAGCTCCCAAGTTATTGGGATCCCATTTCCCCTATTTTTCATAGTTGTTATGGTTAGAATAGCATGAGTTTCCCATGTCTTTAGTGGCTAGTAAGAACCCATATAAGCTAGGTAATTTTTCTATTGAAAGGTGGAATGGAATGTGATGATTGGAGAGATACCATCCTATATATTTCCATAGTAACCAAATAAAAACCATTGTCATTAAGGCTAAATGATTTTATAGAGGCCAAGTGTATTTTTTCCCAGTTTATTACTAGAAATAAAAGAGGAAATTAGACTCCTATCATACACTATAAAGAGCACTAGAATGGAAGGGCACTCTGAGCCTCTATTAAACAAATAAGTGTGTATTCCTCGTGTTGTGTGGGACAATGTAAGAGAGTGATATAGTTGTTATAATGGCTATAAAGTGGCCTAGGGAGACATATATTAAATAGTGGTTTGTCGTGAGAATAATGAGTTGGATTGAGCAACCTTAGAGCCTTGTGGAAGGTTCCTTATACCTTAGTGGAATAAAATGGCTGGGGGTAGAATCCATGGTTTATTCCTACAATTGGGCAGAGAATCATACCTCAAAAACCAATTTCATGGGGCATGGATTTATTGTATATAATTGTTCTTGGTTGTCTTTCTTATGAAATTTTCTCTACTGTGTTATACATTGATATGAATAAGAAATGCCTAATACCTATATATGTTTTTTTATTTCCACCAGTATGTTATAATTTCATATCATTTTTATATTTAATCAATATTAGAAGTTTAATGAGGCCTAACAATTTGTTAAGAGGCTAAGTAACCTTATGGGTAGCATTGGAAAACTAAGGTATCTTGGGACATTGTAGAATGATAATAAAAAAATTGGTGTTTTGTTTGGAGTACCTTCTAATCTCAACATTGGTATAGAGGGTACAATTTAGTACATGACAACACATATCATAGGTAGTAGTTTGCATGCCACACCTAGATTGTTTCAATGCATGTGTGTGTGTGTGTGTGTGAGAGAGAGAGAGGGAGATCTTTTATATTACAATTAATATTATTTTTATTGTTCATATATATTTACAGTTTGGTAATTAAAAGTGAGTGTTTTTTATTTTATTTTTTAATATTGTAAAGTTCATTTTTTTCATGTTGTTTTATAAGCATTACTTTTGTGACACATCTCACCCATATTGGACCATATAATTCACCTTTTGTGTCTCAGTGTAATCATAAGTCAAATAGTTACATCACATGAAAAATAAGGGTAGCAAGGAAATAACTCCTTAAAAAAGAAAAAAATGTAAGGATATACCCTTGCACACTAAGAGAAATAGAGCCAACGTCACAATGAAAGGAATTGAGTTGATCTTAAAAAGTAGGGCCTTACTCCTACATAAAACTCTATTGGCATTATGATGCATGTGTTATCCTTGATGGAAACCCACTTATAATAGATCAAGTATGTGGTAACTGAATGAGCTCGCAAATAAATTGAGGTGACAGAGTAATGGAACAGAATGACAAAATGATGAGATAAAGGTTTGTAGATTAGAATCATAAGTTTATTAAAGGTGAATATTTGAATATCTATACATGGGTTCGTCAAGTCAAAGTCGCGTATACACGCTGGTAAAAGGCGCAAAGTTGTGTATATGTTGTCGCACTAATTTAACAATACCAAGGGTCCTTACCATGGTATTAACCCACAATATTGAGCGCAATAACGACTATTTTATCTCGTCCAAGAATACCATCGCCAATTGTGCGGTTTTGGCTCATGGTATTGGCTAAGGCTCTAACTATATAAGGAGGTGAAGATCAAAGTGTTAGGTGGGCATGTCAAATGGTTTTTGATGAATATTTGAATCTGAAGTATATTTGCATTATAAGGGCCATAGTTGACATATAGATCTAAAATAACGACGCACCCATGAATACAATGATGGATCATGATCATTAGAACTGAAATGACTATGTATTTGCATGATTTATTTATGAGTTGTTCAGATTTGTGGTATGGCGCTTTTTTATTGCAGTGAAGAGTGTGATATGACTAATTTTGAAGTTTTGAAGTATTTCTCAGTACTAAATTATTTACAAATCTATACGCAGATTTGACACGAGGAAGGCGTGTATACACGCGATTTTGGTTCTACGGAGTAGCGTATATGTTCAGTAATATGTTGATATATATATACACACACACACACACACACACACACACACACACATGAGATGGTTCCGTAATAAGATCGTATATATGCGAATAAGTCTATTGGAAGGTGTGTATGCATGCCAAGGTTTTCTTAAGTAATGATGAAGAAAATGTCTAATCAGTTTTTGTTGTGTTTTTGTTGTTTTTCAATGATGTCTTCATATAGATCTGGGTTTTTTGAGTATTGATTATGCTGCTAGTTGATTATGATTAAATATTGATTGATTTCTTTATTGATGATTCAGTGAATGATTTGGTACGGCTATATGTTTCAATTTTGGGCTAATTTGAGTGCAGTGGGTCCAGTCTGAAAATATGATGAAAAGAGGCCTACAAACAGTGAAGTATTGAAGTCAGTGGATACAGTGTAAAAATTTATGAAACATGGTATGCAGTGGTGATGAGGGTTGGAGCCTTCAGTAAGGAAATCAAAGATTCCTGCTAGTAGGAGCTGGTGATTAGATCAGGGGGTTGTAGCTCCCTTCTAGTAGTGGCTGGTAAACGAGAGAAAAGGGTTGAAGCTCCCATCCAGTGGTGGCTAGTAAACGAGATCAGGGGGTTAGAGCTCCCTTCCAGTAGCAGCGAGAGAACGAGTGAAGGTAGCAGCCTTCTATAGGTGGGTGCCTGCATGTTGGTATGAGTCTGCACCAGTACAAGAATGTAAGCAATTTTCTATATAATAAATATTGAAGATAGAGATGACAGTAGCGGTGGTTTTCTCCCGCATTGGGTTTCCACCTTAAATCTTGGTGTTGATGTGTGTTGCTTATGTGTAATGGTTTACTATATTCTTACTGCACACGTTTAATTCTTACTAAATGTTTGATGAATGAATGATTCACTGGTCTACGTAAAGTTACTGATGATTTATCTGAATTATTAGTTTATTGGGCATATGCTAGTTTCTTGAATGAAATTCACGTACATACGCTAGTTGGCTTAAGTAAAGTCACGTATAGAATTCAGTAAACAAAAGTAGACTGTGATTTTTAAATATTGATTCACCCCCCCTCCCCCTCAGTATTTTTTCCAACCATTAGTATAAGAGCAGGTCCTTCAGAAGAAGCTTGATCGCTTGAAGGAAGATCTACCAAGATGATAAATCAAGATGGAACAACATCTATCAGACCACCACTCTTCAACGAAAATAATTTAATATTCTTGAAGAAAATAACAAGATCCTATCTTCAGTCACTTGGAGCAGATGTTTGAGAAATTATTGAAGGAGGTTACCAATATGCAGCCGTGATTCCCACAGATGTAGCAACAAAGAAGACATATGAAACCAATGTGAAAGTTGTCAATGCATTATTGGGAAGCATGGCCGAATCAGAATTTGTCAAAGTTACACAGTTAAATACAACAAAGGAAATATGGGACAAAATCATCCTAAGCAATGAAGATGATGACAAGGTAAAAAATGATAAACTCCAAACTCTCATAATTCAATATGAAAATCTCAAAACGCATAATGATTAAAGAATGAGATAAGAATCAAGAAGAATACTTATAACAATTTCTCTCCTCTTAAAGATGAAATTGAATGCTCATTTTGTTAGGTCCCTATATTACTAGTGTAGTCCCTTATTTTTGTTAGTGTAGCCCCCTTATTATTACTGTTGTACCCATGTAACCCCCATTTTGTTATTATTGTGCCCTTATAAATATTATTGTTAGGTCGGCTAGGATTATATTATGTCCCCATGGACTCCTATATATAGAAAGGAGGTTTTGTCATTTGTATCATCCAAGAATTGTTCATTTATGTAATTTAAATGAGGTTTCCACCTTGAATTTTATTATTTCCAAGGCATTCATCTGTCTTTTCTTCTATTTTTGGAGCTGGTTTCATAACATTTGGTATTAGAGCTTTGGATTCTAGGGTTTTGCTGCTCCAAACAGGTCATCGTGGAATTTTTTTTTTTTTTTAATTTCTACGAAGGTTCAGAAGCTATAATTTCGATCACGTGAAGCCAAAATCTTGAGGAACTTCATGTAAAAATTTCAGATCTTGGTTCGCAATATTTTCGGAGATATGATCTGTGGAAGTTAGGGTTTTTTCAGGCTCCCGAATTTCATCTCAAATAGGTGACCATGGAAAAATCTTCATAAATCTCTCTTTGAGCATCATATTGGAATTCTGTAAAAAGTGGCCACAAGTAAATAGACTGTAGTTTCCTCTGTATAAATGTAAGAGCTGAAGTGGGAAACAGTGACACGTGGCATGTCGTACAAGTTCGCTCTACTGAACCAGTCCATTATTAGGTCATTGTGGGAGATTGGAAATAACTTTGTCTTGAAGAATCCAAATCAGGTCAAACCTTTGGCATTTGAAAGAAGTTTAGAGATCTACTACAAAACCTAATTTCAGATATTGAATATCCGAAATAACAGAGATAATTCAATTTCAATATCGATCTCCTCAAAAGCAAGAAAAAGGTGTGTATTCATTTTTTAAAATTTGCAACGTTTGTTTGAAAAATCAGTTGAATCGATTCCAAGGGCATATTGAAGAATTTTTATCATTATTTGGTTCTATAATGCCTCCAAAAAATAATCCTTCAACTATTAAGCCCTCAGAAATTTATACTATGATGCATGAAGAGGAAGAATTGCAGTATGAGATATCAAAATTACGGTACCAAGTGCAACAAATTTCAATCTTACAAAGAGCAATCAAAGATGACATAGATGTTTTAAAAGAAAAAATGGAGACTAAGTTGGACGGTTTGAAGGATCAAATGAAATCTAATATTGATGATAAAGTAGTGGAAGATCACATCGAGCATCAACAACAAGTTCTCCAACTCTAAAAGGATAACCTAAATTTGGTGTAAAATCCAATGAAACAATAGGAAGATCAACATCGCAACGAAAGAAGTTCTGAAGCAGTCACATAAATAACAAATCAATAAATTTCAGAGTATCTAAGAAAGTGGAATAACTTAGCCATTGAATATTTCACATGGGAGGATGATAATTTCATGCAGAAGCATCAAGAAATAATCAAGCGTTGAGGACAACACTTGTTTGAAGGAGAGGGGCATGTTAGGCCCATATATTACTAGTGCAGTCCCTTGTTGTTGTTAGTGTAGCCCTTATTGTTACTGTTGTACCCATGTAACCCCCATTTTGTTATTATTGTGCCCTTACATTATTATTGTTAGGTCGGCTAGGATTATATTGTGACCCCTGGACTCCTATATATAGAAAGGAGGTTTTGTTATTTGTATCATCCAAGAATTGTTCATTTATGTAATGTAAAGGAGGTTTCCCCCTTGAAGTGGATTATTTCTAAGGTGTTGATTTGTCTTTTCTTCTATTTTTGGAGCTGGTTTCATAACACATTTTGCAATAACTTTTGACACAAGGAATCTAAATGTAGGAACAAATTACAGACAAAGGAGAAAATATCAACAAATTCTAAGGTATGGAAAAAGAGCGACTTACAATCCAAAATCTGTGGCATAGACTTATTTGCAAAAGGACAAGAAAATCAATGGTAAATTGATAGTGTATGTTCAAAACACATGACAGGTGATAAAGATAAACTCATTTCATACAATGCATTAGATAAAGAAAAGATTGTCGCTTTTGGAAATGACTCCCCTGCTATCATTAAGGGTAAAGGATCTGTTTTTCTAAAAGACAAGGTTAAAGCTGGTAATGTTATGTATGTTTATGGATTAAAGCATAATTTGTTGAATGTTAGCCAAATTTGTGATCAAGGAAATGAGGTGGTCTTCTGATCAAAAGAATGTGTGGTTCATGAACTTGACACAGGAAAAATCATAATAAAAGGAACAAGAACATCAAGAAATATGTATATATTGAAAGGTGGCCAAGAAAAATGTTACCTAGGCAAAGCAGAGGAAAATTGGTTATGGCATAGAAGGTTGGGACATCTAATTTTTTCTCAAATAAGCAAATCAAGAAGGCTCAAAGTTTTTCATGATCTACCCAACATCACCCTACCAAAAAGTACCATATGCAGGTCATGTCAATTCGGTAAGAAAACCAGATTTTAATTCAATGCAAAAGAAGGATCACCAAGTAAGCCTCTTGAACTTGTACATACTAATTTGTGTGGACCTGTAAGGAAAAAGTCACCTCATGGAGAAAAATACTATATCTTATTCATTGATGATTTTTCTATAATGTGTTGGATCGGTTTATTGAAACAAAAATATGAAGCATTTGATAAATTTAAGGTCTTCAAACCATTAGTTGAAAATGAATTAGACCTAAAAATCAAATGCCTCAGATCTAACCGAGGAGGAGAATACATATCAGATGAATTATTCGATTTCTGTGAACAACATGGCATAAAAAGACAATTTTCTGTAGCCAAAACTCCTAAACAAAATCACAAGGTATAAAGAATGAATGGAACAGTTCAGCAAATGGCTCGTGCTATGCTTGATGAGTCTGGAACTCCTGACACTTCTGGGGTGAAGCTGCACATACTGCAGTAAATATTCTTAACAAGGCTCATTTTCGTGTGAATAGTGATAAAACTCTTTATGAAATCTGGTATGGTAAGCCTCCCACTGTAAAAAAAATTATATTTTTTGGAAGTAAGTGTTTCATAAAAAATAATGATGAAAAACTTGGTAAGTTTGAAGCTAGAGAAGATGAAGGAATACTTCTTAGTTACTCATCTAGAAGTAAAGGATACAAATGCTACAATAAGAGACTTCAGAAAATTGTTGAATGTATTGATTTTGTGATTGATGAAGCATGCACAACTCCCAAAAGGGTAACAACCACAAAAGAGGATGATGATGATGAATTATTTCCCACATCAAATCACAATGATATAGAAGAAGAAACTAATGAAGCGGTAGAAGAAGACACATCAGATAAAGAAAAGGCTCCACTAGGTATGTTAAAAATAATCATCTAGAAACTTATATTCTAGGAGAAAAGGAATCTGGGGTACAAACAAGAAGAACCCTTATAGGATCTCCTAATTATCTAGCTTTATTATCCACCATTGAACCACAAAATGTAAATCAAGCTAGTAAAGATGAATATTGGGTTTAGGCCATAGATGAAGAACTTTATCAAATTGAAAAGAATAATACTGGGAAATTGGTTCCAAGGAATCATGATAAAAATTTTATTGGGACAAAATGGATATTCAAAAATAAGTTGAATGAAAATGGAGAAGTCATTAGAAACCAAGCTAGACTTGTTTGTAAAAGTTATTCTCAACAAGAAGGTATAGACTTTGAAGAAACATTTGCACCAATAGCCAGACTTGAAGCCATAATAATGTTTCTTGCATTTTCAAGTTTTCAACATTTCAAATTTTATCAAATGGATGTAAAAATTTCTTTCCTTACTGGAGATCTAGAAGAAGAAGTATATAATGAACAACCAAAAGGATTCATTTTGGGGAACTATGAAAACCTTATATGTAAACTCAAAAGGGCTTTATATGGACTTAAAAAAGCTCCACGGCCATGGTATCATCTTGACAAGTATCTTCAACAACAAGGCTTCACAAAAGGATCTGCAGATAACAACTTGTACACAAAAATTGAGGATGATAAAATGCTAATTATTGTTGTTTATGTTGATGACATCATCTTTGGGAGTAATGAAGAATCTATGAGTAAAACATTTTCTTTTGTTATGCAACAAGAATTTGAAATGTCTTTACTTGGGGAACTAACATATTTTCTTGGTTTACAAGTGCAACAAGCAAAAGATGTCATCTTTCTCTCACAAACAAAATATCTCAAGCAGATTCTGAAGAAGTATGGGATGGAAGACTACAAACCTGTATGTACTCCAATGATGAAAGGATGTAACCTCAGTTCTCATGATTATTCTCCCACTGTAAACCAACCAGAATATAGGTATATTATTGGAAGTCTTTTTTATCTAACAGGAACTAGACTAGATATCATGCATGCAGTTGGTATTTTTGGAATTTTCCAAGCCAATCCAAAGGAATCACATCTTTAGGCAGTAAAGATAATATTCAAATATCTCCAAGGAACTCAATACTTTGGTCTATGGTATCCTAAAAATTCCAATCCTACTCTTCATGCTTACATAAATGTGGACTCAACTGGAAATGTTGATGACCAAAAAAGCACTAATGGAGGTGCATTTTATATGGGGCCTCGATTAATATCTTGGTTCAACAAGAAAAAAAGTTCCATTGCCTTATCTACAATAGAAGATGAATATGTGGTTGTTGCATCTTGTTGCACACAAGTTCTCTAGATGATGCAAACATTACAAGATATTCAAATTAAATTTTTTCCACCCATCTCCATCCTATGTGATAATACAAGTGCTATTAGTATTTCGAAAAATATTGTTATGCACTCCAAAACCAAACATATTCCTATTAAGTATCACTTTCTACAAGAACAAGTACTTGAGAAAAAGGTTAAATTGGAGTATGTTCCCTCCAAAGAACAAGTTGTTGATATATTTACTAAACCTCTCCCTAGAGAAGCATTTGAATATCTCAGACATAAACTGGGAGTTGTCTCTGCCTCACTTTGTTGTTAATCTAGTCCGCTCAATCTATGGGTGAAAATTCATAAGGTTCCTTTCTGTACGCGGGTTTCATTAAGTATAGTCGCACATATATACAAGTTTCTTTGCAGACAGTCATGTATGTCTTTATTTAACAGAAAAAAATAGTGGGACAAACTCAAGAATAGACTCTGACATGATGTTGACAGTTATGATTTTATTAGTCTGGTGTTTATGGGTACAGTTTGCTGATATGGCATTGAGTTATGATTTTTAATTGATATATATCTAATTTATGAATATGATTTGATGATTTTTTGACAATGAATAGGTAGCACAGGTTTAGGGGGAGCATTAGCCTTGCTGAGTATAATGCATTGTTGGAATTATGTTTATAATGGTTGCTAAATTATGTTCGATGATCTCTCTCTATCGCAGTCCTTTAGTATTGGTTATAAAATTCATATCTGTAATTTGATGTAAAGATCATGTTGAGACATATGATGTAAATATTGTCATATTTAGTCATGCATATACTTTTGAGGTCATGTCAAATATGTAAACCCACGTGGTTGGGTGATTGTGTCAAATATGTAACCCCACTTGGTTGGGAGATTGATGTAAGTATGAGTCCTTGGTGATAGGAAAGGTCATATTCTGATGAGTTATAGAGTCATGTAATTCATTGAAAATATTTTTTAAAGATTCAACATGTTCTTAGGGGGAGAATTGTCAGTATATTGCAGGTATGATCTACAGAGCTCTTATATCTACAAGGAGAGAAAATCCTTGTTTCAACATTGGTGTACCTTTTTCTCTTGATGTCAAAGGGGGAGAGTAACTTGGTGTTAGAATAATGCTTATATTGATGTTTCTAATAGGTATCTATAGATTGTGGTGATCAAACACCAACATGGTTTCCATCAAGTCCAAAGGGGATATTGTTGGCATTATGATGCATGTGTTGTCCTTGATGGAAACCCACTTATAAAAAATTAAGTATATGGTAACTGGATGAGCTCACAGATCAATTTAGAGGTAACAGAGTGATGGAACAAAATGACAGAATGATGAGATAGAGGTTTGCAGATCAAAATCAGAAGTTTATTAAAGGTGAATATTTGAAGATCTATATGCAGGTTCGTCAATTCAAAGTCGTGTATACACGTAGGTACAAAGACACAAAGTCATGTATATGTTGGCACACTAATTTAACAATATCAAGGGTCCTTACCATGGTATTATCTCACAATATTGAGCGCAATAACGACTATTTGATCCCATCCAAGAATACCATCGGCGCTTGTGCGGTTTTGGCTCGGATAAGGCTCTATCTATATAAGGAGGTGAAGATAAAAGTGCTAGGTGTGCGTGTGAAATGGTTTTTGATGAATATTTGAATCTAAAGTATATTTTCATTGTAAGGTCCATATTTGACATATAGATCTGAAATAATGATACACCCATGAATACAACGATGGATCAGGATATTTAGACCTAAAATGACTATGTATTTGCATGATCTGTTTATGAGTTGTTCAGATATGTGGTTTGGCGCATGTTTGTTGCAGTGAAGAGTATGATCTGAGTAAGCTTGAAGTTTTGAAGTATTGCACAGTCCTGAATTATTTACAGATTATACGCAGGTTTGACACAAGGAAGGCACATAAACACGCGATTTTGGTTCTGCAAAGTAGCGTATATTTTCAGTAATATGTTGAGATCTATACACGAGTTGGTTTTGGGATAAGCATGCACCTACATGAATAAGTCTACTAGAAGGCATGTATGCAAGCTAGGGTTTTGCTAAAGAATGCTGAAGAAAATGTTTGATCAGTTTTTGTTGTGTTTCTATTGTCTGTCAATGATGTCTTCATACAGATCTGGGTTGTTTGAGTATTGATTATGTTGTTAGTTGATTGTGATTAAAGATTAGTTATTGATTGGTTGATTGATGATTTAGTGAATGATTTGGTATAGTTATATGTTTCAGTTTGATATTGGGCTCAAATGATTATAGTGAGGCCAGTCTGAAAATATGATGAAAAGAGGCCTACAAATAGTGATGTATTGAAGTTGGTGGATCCAGTGTGAAAATTTATGAAACGTGGTCCACGGTGGTGATGAGGGTTGGAGCCTTCAGTGGGGAAGTCGAATCTTCCTACCAGTAGGAGCTAGTGATCAGATCAAGGGGTTGGAGCTCCCTTCCAATAGTGGCTAGTAAATGAGATCAGGGGGTTGAAGCTCTCATCTGGTGGTGGCTAGTAAACGAGATCAGGGGGTTGGATCTCCCTTCCAGTAGCAGTTGGAGAACGAGTGAAGGTAGCAGCCTTCTGTAGGTGGGTGCCTACGTGCTGGTATGAGTCTGTGCCAATACAAGATTGTAAGCAGTTTTCTATATAATAAATATTGAAGACAAAGACAAGATCAATGATGGTTTTCTCCCATATTGGGTTTCCACCTTAAATCCTAGTGTTCATGTGTGTTGCTTATGTGTGATGGTTTACTTTATTCTTACTGCACATGTTTACTACTTACTAAATTTCTGATGAATGAATGATGCACTGGTCTAAGTAAAGTTACTAATGATTTATCTGCATTATAAGTTCATTGGGCATATGCTAGTTTCCTGGATGAAAGTTGCATACATACACTAGTTGGCTTAAGTAAAGACATGTTTAGAATTTAGTAAATAAAAGTAGAAGTCGGTGTGAGTTTTAAATATTGATTCACACCGACCCCCCCCCCCCCCTTCTTATTATTTTTTCCAACAAACTCCTCAACTCACCTACACTAAATTGGGAAGGATTTACTTGAACATGAACTTACATAAATACTTCCAAGAAAATTCAATAGTGAGCCACCATACTAAGTGTCACAAAGCACATCAATGATCCCTAATCATTCAACTATTTCCTAGAAGGGAATCTTTACATGATAGTAGGGTAGTGAAAATTTAATGCTTACTCTAAAACCATGACCAAAACATCTTTACAACTTGACATCTCCAAAAATCATGTTCTATCCTTTCAACATCACCACACAACACATGTAGCTTTTGTCACACCAATTTTATGAAGCTTATGTTTGAGCCACCCTAACACCTTGTATTTAAAAGAAGAGTGTGATTCCAAACAGGTTGTGCTATGTCCCCAATTTGATATATTACCATATGAAATATTTAATTAGTATTGTTTCTAAATAGATTAATATGTTGAGATCAAAACTATTCAACCTCACTACTTCTTTTCGTTACTATACAAGGCCAAATCATTCACTCATTATAATAATCACTTTTATATTAAATATATATTATTCTATTCTTCAATAATTATATGGATTTGTCCATTTACTTTTAATTTAGTGATAGCTCACGTTGAGCATTAACAAGTACACCTTCAAGTGGTATCAAACTAGTGAGATTTTGGGCCCAATTAAGACCACCCTAGGTATGTCGTTAATGCTGCCTATAATATCACAAATACTTTAAACAGAAGATACCTTCCTTTGTCATTATTTTGCCAAAAAATCTAGCCAAAATACCAACCTAACCATCGGGGAATAGGAACATCAAAATCATTTATTTTTTATGCCATATCACATGCATCTTCAAGGGGGCCTTCATACTAATAAGAAAGCAAACCAAATACAACATGTCAATTTTCCCACACCCAAGTGGGGAAAACCTATAATCATTATAGCTTGAGCTTCTCGATAATGTCATGAATCACTAAAAAACACCTTTAATACCATGAATTTTTTGACCCTACATAATTTAGTGTTGGGATAAACCATACCAAGGGGAATCACCATCCATTATATGTACCATTGATTCACCTACAAGAACCACCCTTACTCTTTAATTTAAAATAACATCAAACTCCCTTGAGCGAGCAAGTTGTAGACATCCCATGATGCAAAGGGGACCCATTTGGCCCCTTCCTACTTACCTCAAGGGAATCTCTGGAAGATGTGCTCCAACCATCTATATGCCACTTGGGAAGGAAATAAATAAGAAGAAAAATAAGTATGCTCAACAAAAAAAAATATTAACCATAGTAATATTTCCAAGAAGAGGAATATCAGTTATTCCAAACTTGGAGCTTATTATGAATCTTGTTGATGATCCTCCTCCATTGGTCTACAAGAGAAAAGAGCATACCAAAAGGAATTCCCAAGTGGTGAATGATCTCACCAAGCTTAATAATTTTTCACTTATTCCAACTAATGAAGGGACTATCCTAACCCATGATACATCCTTCATATTAATTTCATTTGATACTAGTGAAAATATTGACATCATTGTTATTTTTAAAAAAGATCCAAAACCCAACAACTACAACATGCTAAGAATGATGGCTCATTCAATTTTGTTATTCTCTTTTTCAAATTCATTTCTTATATATGCCTTTTGACCAATCCCCTATGCCCAATCTAGTCCCTCCCAAATTATTATGAACTTATCAAGAATAATGATGCCTTTAATAAAACCAATGTTTCTTGTAAACTATGTGGGCAACCAAAAATCAAATGTGCCTTCTCAAAGTTTTGGCTAGAGACTTGTAATAGAGATTAAGAAGATTAATTGAACACCACCCTCCTACCATATTCCTTTTGAAAAAATTGGGTATATTTTTTATGAGATCAACATCTACCACTTCCCCATACAACCATGGTGGATTTCTCCTTGACTTATTTTAAAAGTTGTAGTCTAACTCTTATATGTTTTGGCCCTTTTCTAGACATATTTTTCAGTACATTTTTTCCAAAATTCAGTAGTGATCTATTGAAACCTCAAGTTTGAGCAATGAAATTTTCATAATCGAGTGTTGCATTGGTTTTTCAGGGCACTAGGTAAGTTTGAGGTAGTCACATGGGATCTCAATGATAAATCTCTAGTTTTGGTGGTATTTTAGTGAAATTATGATATTGTGACGTGCAGTTAGTCTTACATATTAGAAGTTGTGTAGTGTAACTTTTCTACGTTTTGGCCTTTCTCATTGGAATTTGAAATCCATTGAAATCTCCTCCCAACGTTGACTCGGAATGGATAAAGGTTGTAGAAGACCTGGGGTCTTAATTTTCTCAACTTTATTCCTCTGGAAAACCAAACATTCCACCACAAACTTTTGAATATCAGATTTAAGGACATCCCAAAAAAATTCTTTCTTCACCCTATGGTAAGTTTTTAAAAATCCTGAGTGTCCTCCTAAAGGAGAAGTGTGCAACTCCAAAAGAATATTTTGTTTTATTTGGTAATTCTTACAAAGATATAAGTGATCTTTTTACCATAAGGAATCATTTTTCCAACTAAATGTATCAGATGTACTAGGATCTTGCTGCAACTTTTGAATGAGTGTCCACACTTCTTCGTCCTTATTCCATTCATCTCTTGCTTCGGTTATCCAATCTGGTTGGATAATAGAAATGGAAAAAAGCAATGCTTCCACCTCTTCATTCTTTCTTGAGAGTGCATCTACAAAAACATTTAGCTTCCCTTTTTTGTAGATTATTTCAAAGTCATAACCCAACATCTTTGTGACCCATTTTTGTTGCTCTTCTAAAGATAGTCTTTGTTCCAAAAAGTGTTTAAGACTATCATGATCAGTTTTTACCTTGAAATGTCTTCCCACTAGGTAATTTCTCCATTTCTTTAGTGCATGCAGTATTTCTAAAATTTCCTTCTCATAAATAGGTTTCTGTATATACTTTCCTTTGATTGGACAAATTTCAAAAGCAATGGGTCTTCCTTCTTGCATTAAAACAGCACCAAATCCATTTCCTGAGGCATCACATTCCACAATAAAGGTTTTTGTGAATTCTGGCGTAGCTAAGACCTGTGCTAGGCACATTGCCTCTTTAAGATGTTCAAAGGCCTTATTTTCTTCAGGAGTCGATGAAAATGCATCTTTCTTCAATAATGTTGTTAAAGGTGCTGCTATTCTCCCATAATTCTTAACAAACTTGCGATAATACCCTGTTAACCCGAGAAATCCTCGCAACTGCTTTATGGTTGTGGGGAATTTCCATTCCTTAATGGCTTTAATTTTGTTAGGGTCTACCTTAACACCCTCATGAGATACAATATGACCCAGATATTCCACCTCTTGTACTCCAAAGAAACATTTGGATGTTTTTGCAAATAATTGTTTCTCCTGCAATAGTTTGAGCACCCTGTCAACATGTTGAACATGATCCCTCCAAGACCTGTTGTAGATTAGTATATCATCAAAAAATACTAGCACAAATTTTCTAAGGAAGGGTTTGAAAATGGAATTCATCAACCCTTGAAATGTAGAAGGTGCATTGGTAAGGCCAAAAGGCATGACCAAAAATTCATAATGACCCTCATGAGTTCGAAATGTTGTTTTCGAAATATCTTCAGTGTTCATTCTAATTTGATGATATCCTGAACGAAGATCCAACTTGGTAAAATAAATTTCTCCATGTAATTCATCCAATAATTCATCAATCAAAAGAATGGGAAATTTGTCTTTAATGGTGAGCTTATTGAGCTCCCTATAATTTGGACACATGCACCATGATCCATCCTTCTTGTGTACCAATACTACAGGAGCAGAGAAAGAACTTTGACTAGGTTGAATTATACCAGCCTCTAACATTTCTGCAATCATGCGTTCAATTTTGATCTTTTGGACATAAGGATATCTATAAGGCCTGATGTTTGGAGGAACACTTCCTGGAATCAAATGAATAGCATGATCATGATCACGAATAGGTGGGAGTCCTTTCAGAGTTTCAAAAACCTTAGGATGATTGTCCAAGAATTTTTGGAGATCTGTAGAAATAGATGATTTTTATGTTGGAACTTCTAGTGAGCATAATTGGGAAATTATGCCTTGTTGTTCTTTCTTTAGATGCTTTGTCATGACATTAGAGCTTATTATATTTCCCGGCTTCCCTGCAATACCTCGTAATTTGACTTCCTTTCCTTCTGAAAAAAATTCAAGAAAAGTTCTTGAAAATTAAAAGCTACCGTCCCCAAAGATTGTAACCATTGTTCTCCTAGTACAACATCAGCACCTCCCATAGGAATGGAAAGCATTGGACTATTCAATACATATTCCCCCATGGTTAGCTTGATATTATGGAATTTTCTAGAGAAATTTATAGTTCCTCCATTTGCAACCATCACTTAACATTATGGTGCTGGGTATAGGAAACAATTCAATTCCTTGGCTACCTTACAATGAATAAAATTATGGGTACTACCTGAATCAATCAACACTATTACCTTTTTCTTCTTGATATGTCCTTCTATCTTGAGAGTTTGAGGAGTGGTAATTCCTTCCAATGCATTACATGATATGGTCGGACTCATTTCTTCCTCTTCTAGGGTTGGTTCCTGGTGTATATCCTCTTCTTGTTCATTTTCTTCTTCCTCTTCACAATCTATGTAAAATAATTTCTTCTCAGCACACTTATGACCTTTAGTGTATTTTCTATCACAACTGTAGCAAAGCCCTTTTGCTCCTTTTTCTTCCAATTGTTGTGGTGTCAACCTTGTAGGTTGTGGAAATCTAGGAGTAGCAACACTTCCCTCTTTATAGAAGTGAGTGGTAGGATTCCTTGTCGCCATAATTTTACATTCAATTTTTCTTGCCAACCTGAATGCCTTCTCCAATGAATCAGGTTCCAAAACGTGAACTTCATGTTGGATGCTATCCTTTAAAGTGCCTATGAAGAGATCAATCATGTGTTCCTCTGGAATATCAGTTACCCTTATATTCAATTTTTGGAAGTCCTCAATGTGATCCCCCACTAAACCCTTTTGTTTGAGATTTATCAATTGGCTAAAGAAGGTGTTGCTCTTTGTATCCTCATAATGTGCTATCATTTCCTCCGTAAAAATTGACCAAGTGACAATTTTTTTACGAGAGCAAAGCCATCGATACCATACAAATGTATTTTGTTCTAAATGTAAAGTTGCAATTCGTACCTTTTGTGTGTTTTGCACATTATCGAGATCAAAATATCGCTCCATCTGTAGCATCCATGTTACAGAATCCTTTCCATCAACTTTCTCATATCCATTTTTGGAATATGGTGGTTCTTCCCTCCAATCTTAGAGTTTATGAAATCATGATTAACATTTATTTTGTTTTCATCATGAGTTTCCTCTGCTATCTTTTCACCATTAGGAAAAAATTCTTGTATCAACTTTGCCAAACCTTCTATGTCTACTTTTAAATCATTCTTCATGTTTTCCATGTTGTCTTTCATTTTTTCATCGATCTTAGCTTTCATGTCATCCATCTTAGATTCCATTCCCACTTCTATGCCATTCATCTTAGCCTCCAAACCATTCATCTTAGCTTCCACACCTTTCTTCAAAACTTCCATTTCATTTTTTGTTGCTCTTTGCGAGAGCGAAATTTGTTGCACTTGCTCTTGTAATTTTGATATGTCATGTTGCCATTCTTCGTCTTCATGAGTCATAGTAGAGCCTTCTAAAGGATTAATGGGTGTTGAATTATTTTTAGGAGCCATTTTAGAATCCAATACTGATATCTATTCTACAATATGTCCTTGGAATCAATTCAACTTGATTCTTCAAACAAGACTTATGCAATTTGGGCAAAAAAAAAAAAAAATACACACCTTTTACTTGCTTTTGAGGAGCCTGATATTGAAATTGAATTATCTATATAATTGCAGATCCTCAATATCTGAAATACAGCCCTATAGTATCCCTCTAAATCTTCTTTCCAATGCCATAGGTCTGATCTGATTTGGATTCTTCAAGGAAAAATTATGTCTAATCTCCCACAATGACCCAATTATGGACTGGTTCAGTAGAGCGAACTTGTACGACTTGCCACGTGTCATTGTTTCCTCCTTTGGATCTGAAATTGATAGACAGCAAACTATAGTCCATGTACTTGCAGCCACATTTTATAGCATTCCAATTTGATGCTCAAAGAGAGAGATATGAAGATCTTTCCATGGTCACCTCTTTGAGATGAAATTCAGAAGCCTGAAAAAGACCTATATTCCACAGATCATATCTCTGAAAATATTGCGAACCAAGATTTGACATTTGCGAAGATGTTCCTCAGGATTTCAGCTTCGCACTCTAAAAATTTCAGCTTCTGAACCTTTGTAGAAAAGAATCTATAGTGAAAATACCATGACGACATGTTCAGCTTCAATTCAGGAGCCTGCAAAATAACCTAAATTCCACAGATTATATCTCCGAAAATGTTGTGAACCAAGCTCTGAAATTTTGCGACGATGTTCCTCAGGATTTTGGTTTCGCACACTAACAATTTTAGCTTCTGAACCTTCGTAGAACAAAATTTATATCGAAAATTCCACGACGACCTGTTTGGAACAGCGAAAACCCTAAAATCCAAAGCTCTGATAGCAAATGTTGTGAAACCAGCTCCAAAAATAGAAGAAAAGAGATATCAACGCCTTAGAAATAAGCCACTTCGAGGGGGAAACCTCCAATACATTACATGAATGAACAATTCTTAGATGATACAAATTACAAAACCTCCTTTCTATATATAGAAGTCTATGGGGCACAATGTAATCCTAGTGGGGCCACTATGTAATCCTAGCCGACCTAACAATAATAATTTAAGGGCACAATAATAACAATATGGGGGTTAAACGGGTACAATAATAACAATAAGGGGGTTACACAAACAACAATAAGGGACTATACTAGTAATATAGGGACCTAACAAATTATTTCCAAAAAGGTTAAAAACTTAGGAAAAATATGCTTTCACGTCCAAATGCAGCATTAGGAGAAAATTAAGTATGTTTTGATTAATTAATCACATCATTTAAATGTGATTAAATCATTTGTAATAAGGTTGGGTACTACACGTTTTAATTCTGTCAAAAAGGTCAAAACTGGCAAAGAATGGCTTATCCAAGGTTTCAGAGACCCATTATAAGTTAAAAGGTGCTCAAAGGAATTACTTTAAAAAACCTTTGGAACTCATCCTAAAAACCCCACCGCATTACCATGTTTCATTAGTGGACCCACCTTGCCTTTGCACATTCAAATTGCTTTTCGCATCGGCCAAATCCAAAAATCCTTTAATTTCCGTCTCCTACAAACCTTCTGAAATACGATATGTGATGAAGTGGGACCCATTCACCTGCCACACTTTCTTTTAATTTCATTTCCCTTAAAAATAATTAAAATTTACCCTTTTCCACCTTTCCACATTATCTTTCTACTTTACCTTTTTTCATTTCTATATCATTGTTTTACCTCTGTCTTCCTGATTCCCCGATTGCGATTAAAGTGGGGCCATTTCTCCCTAACACGTCACCCTCTCCCCCACCATCCATCCCACATCGCATAATATACCACTTTGCAAATCGGCAATTATAAATTTTCGCACTTCGCCGCAAATATTTAAAACTTGCGATGTGTGATATCCATCGCATCGCAAGATCACAAATTTACCTGTTTAACCACACTATTTCACATTGAAAATATTATAACTTACATTTTAAGCACCCGCAAGGTATTTTATTTAAGTTGCGATGCGGTTGGACCCAACATAACAGCTCTGCCCCCCACTTTAGGCCGCTTGAAATACATATATATATATATAATATGAAACCTCATAAAATTTACCTTACCACAGAAACCTTTCGCCACTTTATAACTCTTCTGATGCAGTGGGCTCCATCTCCATCTTTCCACATCATCATCCATCAGCGCAAATCGCACTTCACGGATTTTAGCGCTTACCGCATTTACCTAAACTCTAAACTCGGTGATGTGCAATAAACCTTAAATATTGCGATGTGAGATGTGGGTGGGCCCCAATCGCATATCGCACTGCACAAAATTTAGCATTTACCCCCCTCACTCATAGAAAAACCTTAATATTTGTGATTTGCGATAGTTGTCCGTCCCACCTTACCTGCCACGCCACCTCCCTCTCCCCGCACTTCGCACTTCGCAAGATTTAGAGTTTACCTTTGCCACTCATAGCAAAACCTTCCGACTTGCAATTGCAATGTGGGTTGGGTCCCACCTTCCCTGCCATGTCACCTCTACACTTCGCATCGCATCGCCGATTCCATTTCTCATATCATAAACTGTAAAACATGTGATGTGTGATATTTCTATGGATGCAATAAAGTTCAGAACTAAAGTATACAAAATTTCAATTCTGGGTATATGGGTTTTTTATGATGTTTTGTTTGAAAAAGGGTTAAACATGGAAGAAAGGACTCGAGTAGCAAAAGGTCACCAAGGGTCAAGTCGGGCAAAGGCGTTTGCGGAAAGATGATCATTTTGTAATGACAAGAGAAAAAAGGGCATTCATACATCATATTTTGCCAACACAGCAGTAAAATGTGGTCCACGTCCTAATTGTTCCCACTACATCAGCATCTGCAATTGCACAGCGCATTCCACCGAAGCTATAATTTTGTAATAGTTAGAGTTTTAAGTTCAAGTTTAAGTCTAAAAATACCATGTCTGTTAGAGACTGTATTATAGGAATTATTTTTGCGAACTTTTGTATAAATACTTCAGTTTTGGAAGTATCAAATGTTGATTGATTGAGATCAGACTATTTTTGTCTATTGAAGTAATGTAAGCTTTTTCAAAGCACTGGAGCACCAATAATAATCAGAGCATTCATAGGATTCTGTGGCTTAAATACTGGTGATTTTTTTTTTCTGTTATTATGTTTCATTGTCATCTTTCATTGTAATCATCTGAATTCCAATTGTAAAGCAAAAAGCATGATGAATAGGATTTACTTTTGAGTACCTTATTTTGGTTGCGTTTACAATCATAATGTTTTCCACTGAAGGCCAAACTAAAGAATTCTTAATTGCTCTTTATTTATGCTGAATTTTTTCATATTTCTATCATAATCCATTTATAAAATCGAGAGATCCAGTAAATATTCCTAGCTTGCCCTATGTTTACTCTATGAAAATTTGATGCAACTATCCAGATATATTTTGATTCCATTTCCCAATAGACATCAATAAATTGGATACAATCAATTTTCCAAAACCCCAAAACCAAAACCCAAGTACAATCATAACTAGCCTAAAAACTTATCCAAAACAAAGTTAAATCATAAAGAGAGAACCCTCTCTAGAATTGGCATGGCTAGATCCCAGTTTCCAAAGTTGGTTTGATGTTGCCTCTGAGATTTTGTCTTCAACCTCGGAATTACGGAGTGCTAACACCTCCCACACACAACAATCAAATATTGAACAAGAATCAATATATGCAACTAAGCAGAATTAGAAGTAATAAGTAATAATCAATGTGTGTAAGTAAATACAAATAAAATGCATATATTAAAAATCTTAAAACACTCTTAAAAAGAATTATAATTATCCTTTATCTCATTTTCCTTAATTTCTATGTGTAGTTTTACAGTGCCATTTCTCACCATTACTATCAAGCAATACACTTTTTTATTTTTTCCCAAGAGAAAAAATGTATATTATATACTTCAAAGAGAAATCAATAATACGCAATATATCTCACTGAGCCCAATTACCATGTGGCTACTTCATCATATAAACAAAGAGATCTCATACACCAATTTGATTTCTAGCTTGACCCTCACCTTAAAATTAAATTATTATTCTATACAATGAAATGATTCTATAAATAATATTATGGAGAACTTAATTGCAACATATTTTTTGCATTACCATTAGTTTGTTGATAGCTTATTAACAATTTTATAACTATGATACATTGTATGTTATTTGAATGAGAGATGTTGTCTTTAAAGTGTATTATTGATGATTATCAATGATAATCATGTCCTTGGTGATTATCAAGGATAGTTGTATTTTGATCATTTTTATTGGTGAATATGTCCTTGATTATTAATTTTGAATGATAATGAGCCATTTTTTTATGATTTTATGACAACTAAGTTATGATCGTGGGAATCACACATATAATATTTACAATAAAAAATACCACATAAAAGTCAATAAATTATTTCTTACCATAAAAATGAATTATAGTGACCAAGCATACCTAAGAGTAAATATATGTTTTCTTACCATATATTAATGAAAATGACAATTCCAGTACCAAGGCTCATTAAAATTCCATGTTTACTTTCTTACCTTGAAAACTAACTATAATAAATTTTATATATATCCAATTTTTTTAAGGTCACAGCCAATCGAGACACCTAATTGGTGTATGAGACCCCCTTGTTTGTGGGACAAGGGACCCACCTCCGCGCACGAAGGCATAATACTCTACCCCTTCTGGTTTTGAAACTGTGACCTCTTACCAGGAAACACATGGTCTTAACCATTAGGCCCACTCAAGTTGTCTATGAAGTATCTTTGAAATGTAAAATCTATGACTAAAACTAATCACCTAGATTGAAGAAATTGTCATGACACAACTAGATTTTGTTACTGAAAGAACAATTTTAAAATAGATTGATATTATATAGAATAATAATATAAGATTGATTTAATTCAATGATATCCTTTGTTTGTCTTTACCGTTGATACTGCCTCTATCACTGCTTCATTTAATTCGGAAGCTTGGTTTGGGTTGGGCTTCGGTTCAGTCATGTTAGACTCTTAGCCTAATGCTTAGAATGTTGAAAGACCTATATATTAGCAAGGGTATGGCCGCCTTATGGAATTACGGAAGGAAATAATAGGTATGGTCATCTTTAGAAGCTATGGCGCTTTGGTATTAGATATGGCTATATTACGCAGATAAGTGCATTTGTTGGATAAGTTATATCTTGCCTTGGCACAGGATTGGAATATGAGGAAGGTAGTATAGATAAACATAGACCAACTAAAAAGGTTGGGTAAACAAAAACTACTGCTATTGGTGCTACATCAATGGATTATTCAAGAGGAAAAACAATTGGATCAACTAGTACTGGTTCAATTGCGTTAGCGGGAGGGATCTTAAGCTATAATTGGTGAGATTTCTCGCTCTGGATATCCTACGAAACGAGAAAGGTCTCTCAAAATCCCATATAAGTGAAAGTTACCTTCTAGCTCAGGGAACATTTCCCTCCTCATTCATACATGAAATTTCTCATATCGCCATTTCCAAATCCTATATCTAGATAGTTACCTAGCCCGCTGCTTTTCACTCTATTTATAGAGCTTTGAGGTGGGTGCTCAATGACAACCACTTTCACTCTATTTACAGAGCTTCTAGGTGGGTGCTCAATGACTACCAACCAAATAGGGTGATCCTAGCACTTTTAAGCCTTCCCAAGAGCTGGCACAACTACCAATATTTGGTGAATGGGAGGGAGAAGCTACTAGAGTGGGAGAGATTGTGATTCAACTTGGTACAATAAGAGATTTGGCGGAACCCCGGAGATGGATCCTTATCAAATACTGATGATTAGGATAAATGTGCCTTGGATGGAAAGGTGAAGAAAGGGAAAGGGAAGGCGTCCCATTCCAAATCAGATCTCAGTCAGGAAGGCAAGAAGTGAGACTTGTCAAAGGTAAAATGTTTTCACTGTCATGAGCTTGGACACTATGCTACAAATTGTTCGCACAAGAAGACCGAAAATAAGCCCTCAGGAGGAGTGACATGTGAAGCACTTTCTTCACAGTTTGGGTTGGATTTCACCCTCATCGCATGCATGGTGTCATCGGTGATGGGTTATGTGTGGTACTTGGATAGTGGAGCTTCATTCCACATGACCGACAACAAACAATTATTCAGTAACTTGGAGGAGAAGGATCTCCATATGCACATCGATATGGGAGATGACGTGAGTTATAGCGCGACCGACATAGGTACGGTTACCTTTCAGAGGGATTTAGGTACTCCTCTCACATTAAAAGATGTCATGTATGTTCCTGCTTTAAAGAAGAATTTGGTTTCTATTGCTATGTTGGAAGACTATGGCTATGACGTGATATTTAGCAAAGGAAAGGATTTCCTTTGTCACAAAGCCAAGGGATAGGTGAAGAAGATTTGAGTTCGAGTAAATAACATCTACAAATTGGATGTAGAATATTGTGTTGCCTTGAGCACAAAATTAGAGAAGGTGGAGAGTCGAGACATCGGTGAGTTATGGCACAAAATATTGGACCATCTACACCATGGCGCTTTGAAGATCATATAGCATATTTCTACAGGAATTCCCAAGGTTTCACTTGAGCAGCGAGATACATGCAAAGGGTGTACATTGGGGAAGTACACCAAATCCTCCTTTCATGATAAGGGAAGTCAAGCAAAGTGAATCCTTGAGGGAGTTCACTTAGATGTGTGTGGACTGTTCTTGACAGCCTCCACAACAAAACACAGGTATTATGTGATTTTTGTAGATGATTTTTCACGCAAGTGTTGGACTTTCTTCATGCAGAAGAAATATCAGACGTTCTTAAAGTTTTGTGAATTCAAAGCACTTTCGAGAAAGATACACAGAAGAAGATGAAGGCTCTCATAAGCGACAATTGTGGGGAATATGTCTCAAACAAATTCAAGAAATTTTGTGCTTCAGAAGGAATTTGACGGGAACTTATTGAAACTCATAGCCCACATCAGAATGGGGTTGCAGAAAGGAAGAAAAAAACTATTATGGGAGCAGCATGAGCGATGTTGCATTATCAGGGCCTATCGTTGCATCTGTGGGTGGAAGCATGCAACACAACAGTAATTGTGGAGAACATAAGTCCTCATCGGATACTTGGGATGAGTACACCAGAGGAAGCTTTTTCATGTAAGAGACCAGATGTGGTACATTTTAAAATTTTTGGTTCATCTGTTTATTTCCATGAAACCAAAGATTTCAGGCAGAAACTAGAGCCAACAATTAATTTGGGGATATTTGTGGGGTACACTGATACACCTCACAACTATCGGGTGTACTTTCCAGCACACTGGATGATAGTGGTCAAAAGAGATGTGAAATTCGATGAAGAGAAGGCCATGCAAATTTCCATGGAGAGGGAGCTTCAGTTGCATGCAGTTGAGGAGATCTTGGCTCTAAAAGAAGAACCTCAAGATGTGGAGCAACCACAAGAAGAGGTGAAGAGAGTGGAATCACCCACTCATGAAGAGACATCCCGAGACAGAAGGAAGTGCACCATAGAGGCTGACATGTTGGTGATTTATGCTAGAGAGAATGTGGGATAACCCACATCACAACGTGGGAAGAGAATGTCCCCAAAGCGGTACATTGGATACATGGATTGTATGAGCGAGAGTGTAGAGATAGAGCCATCCTCTTTCAAGGAAGTAGTGAAAAAACCAATTTGGGTTGTTGCAATGGTTGAGGAGTATGAATCCATTATCAGAAACAATGCATGGTAAGTTGTCCCAAGACTGGAGGGGAATTCAATTGTAGGATCCAGATGAATCTACAAGGTGAAGCAGGCAGGATATGGGAGTGTGGAGAAACATAAGGCCAGGTTTTTTGCTAGAGGGTTGTCTCAGGTGGAGGGGATTTATTATGACTTAGACCTTTGCACCAGTCACAAGGTACTCATCAATCAGATCTATCCTTGCACTTTCAACACAGATGGGATGGAAGATACATTAGATGGATGTAGAGAAAAACTTCCTCAACAGAGTGATTGAGGAAGAGGTGTACATTGAGCATTCAGAAGGTTTTGAGACCTTCGACAGAGAGTCACATGTGTATAGACTCAAGAGAGAAATGTATGGATGAAACAAGCACCTCGTACTTGGTACACCAAGATCGACAACTACTTCACCGAGTTGGGATTCACCAAGAGTGAAGCGGATGCAAACCTTTACCATATTGTGGTAGAAGGTAAAGTTTTTATCATTGTAATTTATGTCGATGATTTTATACTGACAGGTGATAAGCAGCTCATCAAGTCTTGCAAAGAGGATCTTGCAAGAGAATTTGAGATGAAGGGCATGGGGCTCTTGAACTATTTCCTGGGATTGGAAATTTGGCAAAGGGATGGGGAGTATTAGTATCTCAAGGCAAGTATGCCAATGATATTTTGAGGAAGTTCCACATTGAGGGCATAATACCGATGGAGACTCCTTTAGCAGGAAAATGGAGGAAGGAGGATGCTACTTCAGGCGAAGTAATAGATGCTACCATCTATAGGAAACTTGTGGGTTCACTCATGTATTTGGTGAACACACAACCAGACATATGCTATGCGGTTAACCAACTTAGTCAAGCTATGGTTAAGCCTACCAAGCTCTTTTGGAAGGCAGGAAAGCATGTGTTGATATACCTCATAGGCACTACAGAGTTTTGGATATGGTACAAAAGGACAGAGGGAGTAAAGCTTCAAGGCTTCACAGATGCAGATTGGGCAGAGAGTCCATCCGACAGGAAGAGCACTCCAAGGGGCATCTTCAACATAGGATCAACAACAGTTTCCTAGTGTATTAGGAAACAAACATCAGTTGCATTCAGTTAAGCAGATGCAAAATACATGGCGGCCAGTCAAGAAACATGTGAGGCTATCTGGATGATGAAGATACTTTTTGGTTTGTTTGATCAACAGATGGATCCGACGATGATTTATTGTGATAACCATAGTTGCATCAAACTCTCGGTTAATCTAGTTTTTCAGGACAGGTCCAAGCATATTGATATCCGGTATCACCATCACAGAGATTGTGTGCAGAGGTAGATTATGTCATTAGAGTACATTCCCACAGAGGAGCAAGATGTAGACATTTTGAAGAAGGCACTTTCAAGAGGAAAATTTTAGTTCCACAAAGGTAGGATCAGGTTAGCAGACAATCCCTTTCTTGTTGGGAGGGGGTGTTGAAATTGGCAACAAGAATAGGTTCTAATTTAATTTTTCCTTAATTAAATTAGAAGTAAATTGTAATTACACATCACATGACAACTTGTATGAGTTAACTGAGTCAGGAATACATATTTAGCTCAGTTAATTCGAGTTGGGTGTCAAACTAGAGGCATGTAGATTTCACTCTAGTTTTTAGGGGGTCCAGTTGCAGTTTATTTTGAGTTGTAATTGATTAACTTAATTATTTGAGTTAAAATAAATTTAACTACTACTAATTGATGGATGAGCTAGTGAGAGGTCCAGTGAATTGAATCTGATTTATTTCACAAGCAGTGATCAATAAAGTAACTGATAATTCATTCTAAATAGTTGTTGCGTGTCATTTCTAAGGAAGGCCCAGCTGAGATTGGAGTTAAAGAGAAGTATACTATCAGTTGTATAATTATAAAATTGTACAGGTCATGCATGAGGTCATCGGGATGCCTTGTATGTATTGCACAATCAAGTAGTTTGAATATCCTAATTAATAGGGGTTCAATTCCCTCAGGAATGTGTGAGAAAGGTTAGTTAGACAGGGGCAAGGAATTGGTTAAGTATTGGACCAAACCTACTCAGATCAGAGTGAGACATACATAGATAGTGAAAATAGCTCTCAAGCCTGAGAGAAACATTGTATTGTTTCATATTATTTACTTAATGCAATATACAGATAGCAAGATTTTTAGTTGAGGCTTTCCTCAGATACATCTTTTTGTTGTGCGATTGAAATTATTTCTCTTTCTTGTTCATGTGATTGTGCGATCGTAATTGATTCCACAATTTGTATAATAGATTCAAGTATTTTTATTAGCATATTACAAGATGAGTTTAATCTATGTGGATTTTCTATAAGAGAGTGATATAGTTGTTATAATGGATAGAAAGTGGCCTAGGGATCCTTGTAGTAAATATTGGTTTGTTGTGAGAGAAATTATTTGGATTGAGAAACCTTAGAGCTTTATGTAAGGTTCCTTATACCTTAGTGGAATCATGATTTGTCTTGGGGGTAGAATCCATGGTTGATCCCTACAATTGGGCCGAGAATCACACCTCAAAAACCAATTTCACGGGGCATGGATTTATTGTAGATAATTGTTCTTGGTTGTCTTTCTTGTGAAATGTTCTCTACTGTGTTATGCATTGATATGAATAGGCAATGACTAATATCTATGCATGCTTTGTTATTTCCGCCAGTATGTTATAATTTCATATCACTTTTATATTTAATCAATATTAGAATTTTAATTAGGCCTAACAATTTGTTAAGAGGCTAAGTAACCTTATGGGCAACATTGGACAACTAAGGTATCTCGGGACATTGCAAAATGATAATATAAAAATTGGTGTTTTGTTTGGAGTACCTTCGAATCTCGACATTGGTATAAAGGGTACAATTTGGAACATGACAACACATCACATAGGTAGTAGTTTTCATACCACGCCTAGATTGTTTCAATGCATGTGTGTGTGTGTGTGAGAGAGAGAGAGAGAGAGAGAGAGATCATTTATTATTAAAATTAATATTATTGTTATTGTTAATATATATTTAAATTTTGGTAATTAAAAGTGAGGGTTTCTTATTTTATTTTTTAATATTATGAACTTCATTTTTTTCATGTTGATTTATAACCATTACTTGTGTGACACATATCACCCATATTGGACCATATAATGCACCTTGTGTGTCTCAGTGTAATCATAAGTCAGATAGTTACATCACATGAAAAATAAGGGTAGCAAGGAAATAAATCCTTAAAAAATAAAAATTGTAAGCATATACCCTTGCACACTAAGAGAAACAAAGCCAACATCACAATCAAAGGAATTGAGCTAATCTTCAAAAGTAGGGCCTAACTCCCACGTAAAACTCCTCAACTCACCTACACTAAATAGGAAAGGATTTACTTGAACGTGACTTTACATCAATACTTCCAAGGAAAGCCAATAGTGAGTCACCAAACTAAGTGTCACAAATCACATCAGTGATCCCTAATCATTCAAGTGTCACCTGGAAGGGAATATTTACATGATAGTAGGGTAGTGAAATTTTGATGCTTAAATGAGCAAAATATCTTAACAACTTGACATCCCCAAAAAACATGTTCTATCATTTCATCATCACCACATAAGATATGTAGCTTTTGTCACACCAATTTTATGAAGCTTATGTTTGAAAACCAACATTGTTGAAGTAGAATCCACCCTCACACCTTATATTTAAAAGAAGAGTGTCATTCCAAATAGGTTGTGTTAATTCCCCAATTTGATATATTACCATATGAAATATTTATTTAGTATTGTTTCCGAATAGATTAATATGTTGAGGTAAAACTACTCAACCTCACCACTTCTCTTCATGACTATACAAGGCCAAATCATTCACTCATTGTAATAATCACTTCATATTAAATATATATTATTCTATTCTTCAAGAATTATATGGGATTTTCCATTTCCTTATAATTCAGTGATAGCTCATTATGACCATCAATAGGTACACCTTCAAGCGGTATCAAACTATTTTTGCAAACTAGTGAGATTTTGGGCCCAATTAAGCCCACCCTAGGTATGTTGTTAATGTTGCGTGTAATATCACAAATACATGGAAAAGAGAAGAGACCTCCCTTTATCATTATTTTTCCAACAAATCTAGCCAAAATACCAATCTAACAATCGGGCTATAAGAACTTCCAAATAATTTATTTGTTATGCCATATCACATGAATCTTCAAGGGGGGCTTCATACTAATAAGCAAGCAAACCAAATACAACTTGTCAAGTTTCCCACACCCAAGTGGGGAAAAACCTACAATCATCAAAGCTTGAGCTTCTCTATAATTCCATGCATCACTAAAAGCACACCTTTAATACCATGAATGTGTTGACCCTACATAATTTAGTGTTGGTATAAACCCTACCAAGGGGCATCACCCTCCACTATATGTACCATTGATTCGACTGCAAGAACCACCCTTACTCTTTGCTTTCAAATAACAACAAACACCCTTGAGCCCTTAGCAAGCTGTAGACATCTCATGATGCCAAGGAGACCCCTTTGGCCCCGTCCTACTTACCTCAAGTTAATCTATGGAAGATGTGTTCCAACCATCTATATGCCACTTGAGAAGGAAAGAAAAAAGAAGAACAATAAGTGTGCTCAACAAAAAAAAACTATTAACCATAGTCATATTTCCTAGAATAGGAAGATCAATTATTCCAAACTTGGAGCTTATTATGAAACTTGTTGATGATCCTCCCCTATTTATCTTAAAGAGAAAATAACATACCAAAAGGAATTCCCAAGTGGTGAATGATCTCACCAAGCTTTATAAATTTTCACTTATTCCAACTAATGAATGTGAAAATTTTGTTACTCAAAATCCTACTGCAACAACTAATTAGATTTCTTCTATTTGTTATTTAACTGAAAAAATTATTTATTCTATACTACAGTAAATATCGAAATCAATACACTACAACCCTCACAAATAAATATTGCGTAAAATAAATACAACGCAGGAAAAACTAGATACACACACACATAAGTACACAATTAATTTTGGACCAAGTCCCCGTAAAAACCCAACTTGGGAAAACCAATGTAGCAGCTGAGGGTTTTAATATTAAGCAGTATCAAATATGAGTAAAAATATTTGGAATCCCAAATTGGCTATCCAATATAGAGAAAAATCTGACAAAAAATCTAGTGAGAAAATTCTTGACAGGTGATCCAGCACTGACCTTAGCTCTGAAAGAGTTGCTCTGTGTTGCCTCTGCATCACCCTACGCAGTTCTGCGTCACACAACTAGGAGCACTTGTTCTCCTAGCTTCTAATCTTCTTCTATCTAGAAACTAGATTCTCCTAGCCTCTGGAAACTCTCTACGGCTTCTAACACTAGATCAACTCTGTCTCCCAGCAAAATTACAGATCTCCTTTGAAGCACTGCGCAGTCTCTGTGTAGCCTTTGCACTGCCTCTTTGTGGAACGGTTGCATCTTTGCTATGCACTCACCGGATATGGAAAATTTTCCTCCGACAATACTATCCTTACCCCTCTCTCACTGCAATCAGCTCACTGGCTCTCTCTCAGGCAACTTAGCGCCGCTACTCTAGAAAATCGATTTTCCAGCAAGTTCGATCTCTCACTCAATGTGTTCTCCAAGTTCCAATCGAGTTCCTTATTATAATCTCTTGTTGAGACATCAACGACCAAGATTAGATCTTAATCGATGGCTCAAATTAACTTCGACTCAATCCACGCTTTTATTTAGAAGATTCACACACGTCTTAATCAATACCTTTTAATTAATCATATTTCCTAAGTTTAGAATTAGGAAATATTAAAAACTGATTAATTATTTTAATTAAGTCACTTTTGGGTGGAATTTCCCCAAACTATTTCTGGGTCTTGGAGAACATATGTGTCTTAGCTTCTCTGCAAAATCCCAAGGCTAGAGAACATCCAATGCTACAAAAATCAACACTCCCTCTTAGCGAGGAAAGTGCTCTAGTACTGCTACCCTCCTGATAGAAATACTATGACTCTGTACAACCTCCTGCTACGTTGCTGATGTCTGGCCTCATTGCCCACCAACTACTACATAACTCTGATTTTGCATTGCATCTGTGTTGCTGCTAACCCTACATACTGTTTTTGTTGAACCTGCATACTATTGCCAACTACTACATCTGTATGGAAATTGTGTTGTTGCTTCCACTGCAATTGTCTCTCATATGTTGTTGTTGCAACTGAGAGATTTCCATCATACTAAACCAACTATGTTCACTCTGATGCAACTGTCACTCGAATCCTGATTGCTGCTAGTCTTTGTGTTGTCATTGAAGCCTATGTGATGTGGCTGACTCTGCAATGTGCTTCTACATTGCTACCAACTCTGTTATGCATTTCTCAGTCTTTGACTACTACTAGCTAATGTATTTGTCACTCTGGCACCTAACTGCACCAAATTTCACTGGTCCATCCTGCTACGGCTGCTATGGGATTCCGTAGCAAGGAATTGATCCAAGAGGTGGACTCCTCAAGGATCCTACCCATCATATAGATCTCTGGGGCTATAAAACCAAATCACCCAACCTCACCCCTAGAGGTATGTCATTGATCATGGAAAACTCTTCCTCTAATATGGAGGAAAATTTTTCGATCTCTACGAATGCAGCTCGTTGATCCTACCTCTCCTCTTTGTCCCTCTTTCTGAGCGGACACTAAATTATGTAGTGACCAAGTTCACCACATCTGAAGCACTTGATATTTGAAATTTCCTTCTTTATTCTGCGTTTCTCATGCTTCCCCTTTGATGCAAAGGTTTCATTCTCCTCTTCCTTCACCTCCTCCTTCGTCCCACTGCTACTGCTTCCACTGATGGTGTTGTTCACCAAATCTTGTCTCAGCTCCTCCTGCTTCAGATCTTCCCACATCCTATCCCACCTTGGCAAAGTTTCTCTGCCCAAAATACTTTGGACGACCACCTAGCATTCCTTTGACACTGAATTTAGAGCTATCTGCACCATCTCTAAAGCATGAGGCGCTGACCCTACAGCTTCCAACTACATCCTGAAGCTTGGTGAGAAAGTGGTCTATGCACTCCCCCTTCTGCATATGTGTGCATCTAAGCTTTTCTTCCAGGTACATCTTTCGCTGCTCGGAAGATCCCTGGTACAATGTGACAAGAGAGTCCCACATCTCTTTGTCAGTACCCAAGGCCGCTATGTGAGAAACCACATGATCTCGAACTCCATCGATAATCATCCTCTTCACCTTTGTCATATATTTCTTTTATGTCTTATTTTGATGTGGATCTGTGGGGACAACCACCACGTTATCGATGTAGGCTTTGAGATCATATTCATCCAGAAGGAAGGAAATTTGTGCCTTCCATATCACATAGTTAGACACTTCGTCCATATGATCCTGATCTCTTAGCCCTGCTAATGCCATCTCGGCAAACAAAATTCAAACTCTGCCTCTTCTCCTCTGCACAGCTATTGACTGGATTTACGCACTCCCTACTGGAGTGGGTAAATCTGCTCTCAGCTACTATTGCTCTGCATGGAAAAATAGAATTTCTTGGCTAGAAAATATTTGAGGAAAAAATTCACTCAGTGTGTGCTCTTCTTCCCTTTTGACACTATTATGCCAGCTACTGCTGCAGAATGACTGCGTCCTAGCTGAATATCTACTCTGCAAGAAAAAATGTTGTTGTTTCTCCCTCTGCCTTTGAAAATCCTTGATCTTGAAATTTTTTTCTCTGTCGACTCACTCAGAGAAACAAATTTCCTCAAAAATTTCCATGTTGGCTAACGGATTGTGTAACCTCTCTGGGGTTTCGATCAGATTCCTACACAGTGCTTTGAAGCTCCCTCTTTCCTCCTGAAATTGAGCTCTTCATGCTTCTTTTGCGCTTTGAAACCATGTGAAAAATTTGTTACTCGGAATCCTACTGCATCAACTGATTATATTTCTTCTATTTTTTATTTAACTGAACAAAATATTTATCATGTACTACGGTAAATACCGAAATCAATACACTACATCCCTCACAAATAAATACCGCAAAAAATAAATACAACGCAGAAAAAACTAGATGCACACACACATAAATACACAATTATTTTTGGACTGAGTCCCTTGGAAAACCCAACTTGGGAAAACTGGTGCAACCACTAAGGGTTTCAATATCAAGTTGTAGAAAATCTGAGCACAAATCTTTGGATGCCCAAACTAGCTATCCAATACAGAGAAAAATATGACAAACAATCTAGTAAAAAATTTCTCACTTCCACGAATGATATGGCACTAACCTTAGCTCTGACAGAGATGCTCTATGATGCCTCTGCGCAGTGATTGCATCACCCTACACAGTTCTATGTCACGCAGCTGAGAGCACTCTTTATTCTCGCCTTTGATCTTCTATTGTCTGAAAACTGGACCCTCCTGGCATCCGAAAACTCTCTCCAATTTCTGGCACTCGGTCAACTCTATTTCCCAACAAAATTGCAGATCTCCTCTAAAGCATTGTGCAACCTTTGTGTGGCCTCGGTGTTGCCTCTCTATGGAATTGTTGCCTCTTTGTTATGCACTCACCGGATCTAGAAAAATTTCCTTCGCCAATACTATCCCTGCCCCTCTCTCACTGTATCTCTCTTTGGCAACTCAACACTGCTACTTTGGAAATCAATCTGCTAGCAAGTTTGATCTCTCACTCGATGTGTTCTCTAAGTGCCCATTGAGTTCCTTCTTATAATCTCTCGTTGAGATATCAACGACCAAGATTAGATCTTAATCGAAGGCTTATATTAACTTGGACTCAATCCATGCCTTTATCTAGAAGATTTGCACCCGACTTAATTAATACCTTTTAATTATTCATATTTCATAATTTTAGAATTATAAAATATTAAAAACTAATTAATTATTTTAATTAAGTCATTTTTGGGTGGAATTTCCCTAATCGATTTCTAGGTCTTGGAGAATACATGTATCTTAGCCTCTCTGCAAAATCTCAAGGCTAGAGCACATCCGATGCTAAAAAAATAAACAATGAAGGGACCATCCTAACCCATGATACATCCTTCATATTAACTTCATTTGATACTAGTGAAAAGAGTGACATCATTTCTATTTTAAAAAAGAGCCAAAACCCAACAACTACAACATGCTAAGAATGATGTCTCAATCAATTTTTTTATTCACTTTTTCAAAATAATTTCTTTTATATGCCTTTTGACCAATTCCCTATGCCCAATCTAGTCCATCCTAAATAATGATGAACTTATCAAGAATAATGATGCCCTTAATAAAATCATTGTTTCTTGTAAACTATGTGGGAAACCAAAAATCAAATGTGCCTTCTCGAAGTTTTGGCTAGAGCCTTGCAATAGAGATTAAAAAGAGTAATTGAACACCACCCTCCTTTTGAAATTTGCAACATGAAATAGTGAAATTGGCAACTAGGAAGGACAAAAATTACACACACATTGATGAGGAAATTCAGTGAGGAATTTCAGTTACACACTAGTGAGGAATGTGGGTGTCTAATTTATTTTTCCCTTAAATAAATTGGACAATAAATTATAATTTCATGTCATAACAACTTGTATCAGTTAACTAAGTCATGATGGTTGAGTTAGCTCAAGAAATTCGTGTTGAGGGTCTAAGATGAGGCATGTAGAGTGATTCTAATATTCTGGGGGTCCAATTCCAGTTAATGCACTAGTGGGGTGCAAGTGTAATTAATTAACTCAATTAATTAAGTTAAAATCAGAGCGATGAATTAGTGAGAGGTCTAGTGAATTAAATTAGATTTCATTCACAAGTAGTGATCAATCAGATAACTGATGATTCACTATTAATAGTTGCATGCATGTCAATTTTGAGGAAGACCCAGTTGAGACAGAAGATAAAGGGAACATAACTGTCAGTTGTATTATTATAGAATTTCCCATATGCAATTATAAATCCATGAGGAAGCCATGATGTATTGTGCAATCAAGGAAAGTTGATTTTCCTATTGAATAGGGTCCTGATTCTTTAGGAATTATGTGAGCAAGGCGGGCTGAAGGAAGGCTGAGAATTGGTTGTGTTTGTCCAATTTTGCCTAGTTCAGCGAGAGACAATTGGCATAGTGTTGGAGAATATCATGAGAGATTAAGTATTGTATTGTTTCATGATTCCTTGACTTTAATAAATATATGATAGCAAGGTTTTGAGCAGTTGTTTTTCCCAAGAACATCTTGTGTTGTGTGATTGATTTACTTCTTTATCTTACCTGCATGTGATTGAGCGATCATGTTTTGTATTTCGAAAATATTGTAGAAGGATTCAGTATCTTCTTTTAGTACATCACAAGATCGGATTGAATCCATTGATATAGAATTTCTATACATTTCTACATGGTATCAGAGCGATATTTCTACACCTCCTACCATATTCCTTTTGAACAATTTGGGGATATGTTTGATAAGATCAACATCTACCACTTCCCCATAAAACCATGGTGAATTTCTCCTTGACTTATTTTAAAATTTATAGTCTTAAGTCTTCTATGTTTTGGCCCTTTTCCAGACATATTTTTGAGTACATTTTGCCTAAACTTCAGTAGTGATCTATTGAAACCTCAAGTTTGAGCAATGAAATTTGCATAATCGAGTGTTGCATTGGATTTTCAAGGCACTAATTCCATCTATTCATTCAAAAACACATTTTAATGAATAAAAAACCATGATTTCATCCAAAAAAATTGTCATATTCCAATGAAAAAGGAAAAAACGTAGAAAAGTTACACTACACCACTTAAAATATGTAAGGCCAACCGCATGTCACAATGTCAGAATTTCACTAAAAGAATGCCAAACCTAGAGATTTATAATTCTTCAGCTCCCATGTGACTACCTCCAAACTATCTAGTTTATGTACAGTGGGGAGAAACAACCTCTAAAAGGGGGGCACTCTTTGGGGCACTACTTGCTTAACAAGTTATAGAGAAGCATCATGCAAGGGATCAAACCCTACCAACAAATTTCTCATGAAACTTAATCTATGCCAACTCTGAAGTGCCAATGATCGCTCATAGTGAAGAGCATTTTCTTTATGCATGCTCATTGGTGTTGATAACAAGTATGGGGCTTAATTTTCTTTTTAAGTTCATCTTGAATTTAAAAGTGTTAAAATGTTGTTGCAAGGGTTTGGAATTTGATGCCTCCATATAGGGGTTAATGGGTGGATTCTTTGGTGGAAGGTGGCCATTCTTCACACCACCAAGTTCACTTGGAGATGGGTAAAATGATGATAGAAGCAATAGAGGTAATGAACATTGAAATTGAAACTACCTCCTACTTGCTCAACAAGGGTTAAAACTTGAATTAGATCCTTTCAATGCACAATTTTTACAAGATGTCAAAGAATTGGAAGCACAATCACAGGGTTTTGATGAATACAAAGAAAGACAAGTATTTCACATTTATAAGAGGAGTTAAGATTATGGGATGCATGCAATGGATGGTTTGCAGGGGTGAACCCTTAAGTTTTTTCTAGCATTTCAAGCACAAGCTTAAATCCAAGATTATTATCCTACAAGACCCCAAAGACACTCTAAAAAAGAATGACTATATTCTTAATCGAAATTTTCCTCAATAAATTGAGATCAATAAAATTCACATAATGACATAAAATTTTGTTGAATTCCAACAAGAAATTGCAGCACCTACACTAGTGTGGAACCAAGAGGTCCAAGAAGCACCTATACTAGTGTGGGACCATAGGTTTTAGCAGCACCTACACTTGTGTGGGTTAAATTTGGTGCATGTCTATTTTAATTATCCCTTAATTAAGATGTACAATAAAATGTAATCTAATCTAAAAATCACTTGTAATAGTTAACTGAGTGTGATAAACTCAGTTAGCTCATGAATTTCGAGTTGAGGGTAGTTGGTGAGGCATGTAGAGTAATTCTAGTTGTAACAGAGTTCAAAGTGTAGTGGTGCATTAGTGAATGCAGGTTGTAATCAGTTTAACTCAGTTAATTGAGTTAAAGTCAGTTGTGCTAGTTGTAATTGTTTATTGCACTAGTGAGAGATCAAGTGAATTAAATATTATTTAATTCACAACCAATGATATCATATGCAACTGGTGATTTGCTATTATTAGTTGCATGCATGTCAGTTCCAACGGAGACCCAGTTGAGATCTAGGTGAAAGGGATGTTGACTATCAATTGTAGGATTATTGGGTTGCACCCATGCAACCAAACACCCATTGGATTGCCCATGATCCTTGCGCAGTAAAGGAAGGCCAAAATTCCTAAAGAATAAGGATTGCATTCCACATGAATCAAGCAAGGCAGACTGTTTAGAGATTGAGAATTAGCTAAGTGTTGGTCAGTTTTGTCCAAGACAGTGCGAAACAATTAGCTGACTACAGGAGGTTCTTGTGAGAAGAGTTGTATGTAATTGTTTCATGTATCCATTCTGAATATACAATAGAAGATAGTGGGGCTTTGAGCAGCAAGCTTTCCCCGAGAAATTATTTGTGTTGTGGTTTGATTGATTCTTCTTTGCTTCATGTGATTGGCGATTGTGTTTTTAATTCTGAAATTACTTTGTAGAAGTGATTCAGTATATAGCATTAGTACATTGTTAGATCAGATTGAATCCATGATATACATATATATTGTATAATTTCTACATGGTATCAGAGAAGAAGACATTCTTGGTGTTACAGCGGATTCAGGATCGAAATGGCTTTCAATGGCTTGAGATTGGAGTATGCACTCGAGAGAAGCTCTAGCTATATTGCTTGGAAAGACAGGATGGAGGCAGTACTCGAAGACAATGGTTTGAAGGAATTCATTGACAATGATGTTCCTAAACGCATTGTGACAGATGCGGCAAATCTTGATGCATGGCAAAAGAAAGTGGCAAAGGCGAGGAGGATCTTACTGGAGGGAGTACGAGACCACATTGTCTCAAGTCTCCATGGAAAAGTGACACCATATGATATGTGGAAAGCTTTGACGGATCTATTTCAGAGCAACAGTGACCATAGGAAATTGGCACTGAAAGATAAACTTAGGAAGATCAAAATGGAGAAAGGCGACTCCATGCAAAAATATTTAACAAAGTTTGTCCAATGTCGGGATGAGCTGGGGAGCGTTGGCATTACTATCGCTGATGATGATTTGGTGAGCCTAGCTCTTCTAGGACTTCCCAAGAGTTGGCATAGTTATCAGGACTCTGTCAATGGAAGGGAAAAGCTGCCAACTTGGGAACAACTTTGGTCATATTTGGTGCAAGAGGAGTTCAGACGAAATACCAGAGATGGATCTTCATCTAAGAATGAAGATGAATAAGATTGTGCTTTGGTTGCCAAGGCGAAGAAGGAGAAAGGAAAGAAATTTCATTCAAAATCCGAGTCCAAATATGGCAAAAAGTGCGACATGTCCAGAGTGAAGTGTTTTCACTGTCACGAGCATGGGCATTATGCCACTAACTGTCCACAAAAGAAGAAGAAAAAGAATGCTTTAGGATCTGCAGCTGGTGAGGCTTTGGCCTCGCAATTTGAGCTTAACTTCTCTCTCATTGCATGCATTGTGTCAAGTGCAATGGGATCGGTGTGGTATTTGGATAGTGGTGCATCCTTTCACATGACGGGAGACAAAAAAAATTTCAGTAGCTTGAAGGAGAAGGACCTCCAGATGCATATTGAAATGGGTGATGATGGGCAGTACAGTGCTACCGGGATTGGTACCATTACCTTCCAGAGACATTCAGGTAAACCCTTTCAATTAAAAGATCTAATGCATGTACCAGGCTTGAAGAAAAATTTGGTCTCAGTTGCAATGTTGGAGGATAGAGGCTATGATGTTGTTTTCAGTGAAGGAAAAGCTTTCCTGCGACACAAAACAATAGGACAAACGAAGAAGATTGGGATTCGAGTTAAGAATCTCTATAAATTGGATGTAGATGGTTGCGCAGCATTGATGGGTAAGGTGGGAAAAGTGGTGAGACGGGATGAGGGTGAGTTATGGCACAGGAGATTGGGCCATATTCACCACGGAGCCTTAAAATTCATGCATCAGATTTCTACGTGTCTTTCCAAGGGTACACTTGCATAGTCAGACACATGCAAGGGATGTACTATGGGAAAATATAAAAGCTACCTTTCATGAGAAGGATAACCGAACCTCGGGAATCCTTGAGAGAGTTCACTTAGATGTGTGTGGACCATTCTCTGTTGCTTCTACAGCAAAGAATAATTACTATGTGATATTTATTGATGATTTTTCTCAAAAGTGTTGGATCTACTTCATGCAAAAGAAATATCACACGTTCTCAAAGTTTCTTGAGTTCAAAGCACTGGTGGAGAAAGACACGAGGAAGCAAGTGAAGGGTCTTAGGAGTGACAATGGTGGTGAGTACATCTCCAATGAATTCAAGAACTTCTACTGCAAATAAGGAATTCAGAGAGAACTAATAGCGCCTCGTAACCCACATCATAATGGGGTCGCTGAGAGAAAGAACAAAATGATTGTGGATGCAACAAGAGTGATATTGCATGATCATGGCCTACCGATGCATCTATGAGCGGAAGCATGCAACACAACGGTATTTGTGCATAACCGTCGTCCTCATAGGATACTTGGCATGGGTACACCAAAAGAGGCTTTCACTGGTAACAAACCTGATGTTCACATTTTAAGATTTTTGGCTCATATGTTTATGTGCATGTGACCAAAGACGCGAGGAAGAAGCTCGAACCAACAGCTAAGATTGGGATTTTTGTGGGATACGCTGAAACTCCCCCACAACTATCGAGTGTATTTGTCAAATAGCAGAATGATTGTTGTGCGACAGGATATAAAATTTGATGAGGAGAAAGTCATGCGATTGTCCCTTGAGAGGGAGTTGGATTTGCATGCAGAGGAGGAACTCTTGGCTCCAAAGAATGAACCTCAAGATGTGGAGCAGCAACATGCGAAGGATCATGGAGTGGCAGAAAACACTCATGCAGAGCCATCCATCAGAAATGGTAGAAGGTGCACCACAGAAGCTGATAGATTGAGATTTGATGCAGCAGGGAATGTAGGAGCCCCTACTTCACAGCGCAGACAGAGACAGTATCCAGACAGGTTTACTGGATACATGGATCTTATGAGCAAGTGTATTGTGACAGAACCATCTTTCTTTCAGGAGGCAGTGCAACAACCAATTTGGGTTGATGCAATGGTGGAGTCTGACTCCATTGTCAAGAACAGTGCATGGGAGATTGTCCCAAGACCGGTTGGTAAATCAGTTGTTGGATCTAGATGGATCTACAAGGTAATGCAAGCTATGGATGGGAGTGTGGAGAAGTACAAGGCCAAACTTGTGGCCTGGGGATTCTCACAGAGTGAGGGATCGACTATGATGATACTTTTGCACTAGTTTCAAGGTACTCTTCCATTAGATCCATCCTTACACTCTCAGCGCAGATGGGGTGGCACATTCATCAGATAGATGTGAAAACTGTGTTTCTTAATGGAGTTATTGAGGAAGAAGTGTACATAGAGCAACCAGAAGGTTTCGAGATCTTTGACAGTGGGTCGCGTGTGTGTCGACTCAAGAGAGAATTGTATGGGTTGAAGCAAGCACCTCGTGCTTGGTACACTTGGATTGACATCTATTTCACTGGACTGGGTTTCACCAAAAGTGAAGCTGATGCGAACATGTACCAGATTGTGGTTGAGGGTAAGCTATTAATTATTGTACTTTATGTTGATGATCTAATTTTGACTCGTGATGAGGAGCTAATATACTCATGCAAAGAGGATCTTGCAAGGGAGTTTGAAATGAAGGACATGGGACTCCTTCATTATTTTCTTGGTTTGGAAATATGGCAGCGGGATGGTGAACTTCTTGTTTCTCAAGGCAAGTATGCCAAAGACATACTAGGTAAGTTTCACATTGAGAGTTGTAAACCCATGGACAGTCCTCTTTTAGGAAATTGGAGGAAAGAGGATGCTACTTCAGGAGAGGTAGTGGATGTTACTGTCTACAGGCAGTTAGTTGGTCCACTGATGTACTTGATGAACAGTAGACCCAACATTTGCTACGCAGTTCACCAGTTGATTCAAGCTATGGTTAAGCCTACCAAGCTCTTTTGGAATACGGGGAAGCATTTCTTGAGATACCTGAGGGGCACATCAGAGTATGGATTATGGTACAGAGGGAGTGAAGGTTCAAGGCTTCACGGATGCAGATTGGGCAGGCAGTCCATCAGACAGAAATAGCGCATCAGGAGAAATCTTCAGCATAGGATCGACAACAGTTTCTTGGTACAGCATGAAGCAATGATCTATGGCACTCAATTCAACGAAGGCAGAGTACATGGCAGTGAGTCAAGCTGCATGTGAGGCCATCTGGATGAGAAAGATCTTGGTTGGTTTGTTTAGTTCTTAGATGGATCCGATAGTGATACATTATGATAACCAGAGTTGCATTAAACTCTCGGTTAATCCTGTGTTTCATGATAGATCCAAGCGCAGATACATCTAGTACCACCATCTTAGAGATTGTTTGCAAAGGCACATAATGTTACTTTAGCACATTCCCACGAAATATCAGGATGCGGATATTCTGACGAAGACGCTCACGAGGAGAAAATTCGAATACCATAGAGACAGGATCGGGGTGAAGGATAATCCCTTTCTTGTTGAGAGGGAGTGTTGAAGTCCAACAAGAAATTGCAGCACCTACACTATTTTGGGACCAAGAGATCCAAGCAGCACCTACACTAGTGTGGGACCACAAGTCTTAGCAGCACCTACACTCGTGTGGGCTAAATTTGGTGCATGTCTATTATAATTATCCCTTAATTAAGATGGACAATAAAATGTAATCTAATCTCAAAATCACTTGTAATAGTTAACTGAGTGTGATAAACTCTGTTAGCTCATGAATTTCGAGTTGAGGGTAGTTGGTGAGGCATGCAGAATAATTTTAGTTGTAACAGAGTTTGTGTAGAAATTTGAATAACTGATATGTTATCCACCGAGATTCTCCTGATCACACACTATTTTAACTTCATGCACAATACAAAATCTCTTCTACCATTGATCATTAATTGCGGAAATAAAAACAATCGCATGTGCACATTAAAACCATAAACAATCACACATATGAACACAGTATTTCATGGGAAAGCTTAAAGCTGAAAACCCCCAACTATCTGTATATTATATGCAATAGAGATCATGTAACAATCATTGTACAAAGCTCTTCACAAGCTCTCAGCACAACCTCTCATTGCTACACACTAATCAAGCTAGATCTAGCAAAACACATGCTCCAATCTTTGCCACCTGATAGCCAGCCTCTATTGCATAATCAATGTTGTAAGATGGCTCATAAATAACTTCGAACCACCTGGCTTGTACTGCGCAATCCTCATTGGCTTCTCCAATCACTGGTTGTTGCAAATATGCAATAGTATAGTCACAACTGATATTTAACCTGCTCTTTCACCTATCTCTTCACTGGTCTCCACTGAAACTGTCCATGCACTGAAGTTAACTCATGTATTCTTTAGTTGATTAATGAGTTTATAATTAGTGAATTAATTAATAATTAATTCACACCACTCTCACTAATTGTATCAATCAGTTAAACTAGATACAAATAGTTCAACTATGTTTAGATTAGTTAAACTGAACACAACTCCATTAACTCCTCAATCAACTCTACCAAACTCTCTCACATGAGTTCTCACTGAAGTATCCATGCAATAGCTCCACTTAACCCTCAGGAATAACGTAATTCCTTCTGTCAGCTCCTGTGCCACATCTGTGCACTTAACTGAAGTGCTCCAAGAGAATAAGATAATGTTTATAGTCCAAATATTATTAAGAGCTAATAATATTCGACATCTATTTTTAGACTGGCAATCTAAAAATAGATTATGCCCAATATATCTAAAATTAGAAGTCCATCTATTTTTTCCAACTTGACCAACCATCCACAAATAGCATCATGCAACTCATAGAACATGATCCATATGTCTAAAAATAGACTTTGCGTCAAAAATAGCCTGTGGGCCCACTTAGTGAAAGCGACTCCTTTCCACTAAGCTCATCATCTTGTTGCAATCTCAACAGTTTGAAGTGCAGTGGTGCATTAGTTAATGCAAGTTGTAATCAGTTTAACTGAGTTAAGTGAGTTAAAATCAGTTGTGCTAGTTGTAACTGTTTTTTGCATTAGTGAGAGATCAAGTGAATTAAATATTATTTAATTCACAATCGATGATTTCACATGCAACTGGTGATTTACTATTATTAGCTACATGCATGACAATTCCATTGGAAACCCAGTTGAGATCTAAGTAAAAGGGATGTTGACTATCAGTTGTAGGATTATTGAGTTGCACACATGCAACTAAAAACCCATTGGATTGCCCATGATCCTTGCGCAATCAAGGAAGGCCAAAATTCCTAAAGAATAGGGATTGCATTCCACATGAAATGCGCAAGCAAGACAGGCTGTTTAGAGACTGAGAATTGGCTAAGTATTGGTCAATTTTGTCTAGGACAGTGTGAGACAATTAGCTGAATACATGAGGCTCTTGTGAAAAGAGTTGTATGTAATTGTTTCTTGTAACCATGCTGAATATACAATAGAAGATAGTGGAGTTTTGAGTAGCAAGCTTTCCCCAAGAAATTATCTATGTTGTGATTTGATTGATTCTTCTTTGCTTCATGTGATTGGCAATTGTGTTTTTAATTCCGCAATTGATTTGTAGAAGTGATTCAGTATCCAGCTTTAGTACATTGTTAGATCGGATTAAATCCATGATATACATATATGTTGTATAATTTCTACAAATTTGGCGCGTGGAATCCAAATTTACACATAAAATTTGTGTGTGAAATCCTTGATTTAGATAGAACTAATTTGTCAAACATTTTCTAGTAAAACATTTGTTATTATAACTCTTCACAACTTTTGTGTAAGAGTTTAAGACTTTTCCACTTATAAATGATATGTCAAAAACACAAACACATGCTTGGACTAAGTAATAAGGAATCATTCCTTTCTTGATTAATAATTTTGTATGCTTCTTCGACCATCTCTACTCCTCTTCATTATATTGGATCATCAAGGATATGAAATTTCTTTGGTGTGTGACATCATATTTCTTTAGTGTTGATGGTTATGTTTATGTGATTAAGTAAAAAGACCCTCTTAAAAGTAAGCAATCATTAATTCTCTCTTTTATTTATCCCCTCCCCTCACACAAAATTACTTAATGGTTTTGTTGATGCAATTAAGCGAAAAAACCCTCTTAAAAGTTCACTATCAATTATTTGCTTTTTCATTCAACCTCTCCCTTACCACAAAATTGCTCAAGGTCTAATAATATATCTTTTACATACTTACATTAGCAAAAATATATAAATCAGCGATAAACCATAATATCACTTTGAAGCAATATATCTCTTATATATTTACATTAGCAAACTTACATAATCATAAATAAATTATAATAATGTGATACCACTATTAAAGTTTAGTTACATTATGATAACTATTTCATAATTAGTCAAGATTATTAAATCTTATAGTTTATGTTATTGATATTTCTCGTAAACAATATATTTTCAACATATGGTGGATGCATAACAACATTATGTACAATGGTCAAATGCATTGCAATAAGCAATAATATCATCTAGAACAAACATTCCAATAACTACACCCAATAAACAATGCAAGAGCAAAAGTAAATTAACACAAAGAATACACATGCATGGCTAACACAAAAATAAACAATGCAAAATCAATGACAACCCATAGCATTGCATTCAACATTAAGTGAAACCCTCCCACACACAACAATCAAATATTGAAGGAAGAATCAATATGTGCAACTAAGACGAATTAGAAGTAATATGTAATAATCAATATGTGTAAATAAATACAAATAAATTGCATATATTAAAAAAACTTAAAACACTTTCTTAAAAACAATTATACTTCTCCTTTATTTCATTTGCCTTAATTGCTATGTGCAGTTTAACAATGTCATTTCTCACCAGTGTCATTTCTCATTTCTCACCATTAAAGTCAAGCAATACATTTTTTTCATCTCACTAGGCCAAGAACTATATAGCTACTTTGTTCTATAAACAAAGATATCTCATACATTAATTTAAACTTAACCTTCACCTGAAAATTAAAAAATTATATTATACAATGCAATTCTATAAATAATATTTTGGAAAACTTAAATGTAACATCTTTTTTACCATTATTTTGTTGATTTATGATTTTATGACAACTAAGTTATGATCTGGGGAGTCACACATATAAGATTTACAATAACAAATACCATATCAAAGTCAATAAATGCTTTCTTACCATAAAAATGAATTATGGTGACCAAGCATGTCTAAAAGTCAATATATGCTTTTTCATACGAAACGGGAAAGGGTTCTCGAACTCCCATATAAGTGACCTTACCTTCCAACCTTGGAGCTCAGGGAAGAGTTGCCGCCTCATTCTTACATATGATGCTTCATATCGCCATTTGCAAATTCCTATCTCTAGCTAGTTACTTAGACCCCTTTTTCACTCTATTTACAGAGCTCCGAGGCGGGTGCTCAATGACTACCACCCGACTGGGGTTCCCATCCATTTCGTTTCCGTTGCCACATTTCTTCTCCGCGGGAGAGTATAGATCTTCATCTAAAACTCGGAAATTCCAAAGAGAGTTCTGTACCGAAGCGACAAAACTGACAGGTTTTTTTGTTTTTTTGGTTTCCTTATTTTAGAATCTGGTAAATAAAAATAAAAAGTTGAAGTATGGAATTTGGTAAAAAAAATATAAAAAAATCAAGTAGTTAGAGTGTTGGAATCATTTTTTTATAATGGAAATGGATTTAACAACATAAAAACCCAAATTCTGAGACATCCAAAAACCCAAATCCTGAGACACCCAAAGTAGGGGTACTACTTTGACGGCTGTAACCTAGATTTTCAAAAAATTATGATTTTTTTCATAATCTTAACAGAATTTCGGAATTATTTTGTAGATTTTTAAGACTACTCTATTCCAAAGTATGAGCTATAACAGTTCGACGCTGCACATTTATAAAACCTGTGTATTTATTCTCTGCATACTGCTGGAATTTCGAGAATTTATTTGTAAGTTGCTGCTACTTAGAGCACGCTGTAGCAATCTGCTTCATTAGGGTAGTCACCTCAGCCATGACTCGTGATGTGCACCTCTCCATGTGAAATTGAAACAACACAACATTTTTTTTCCGGGGGCGAAACTGTTAAATCCACTGTGTTTAAAATTGAAACAACACTGCATTTTTTCCAAGAGTGGGACTGATAAATCCAGTGACTTTGATGAAACAAGACATCGCATTTTTTCCAAGAGGATGGAACTGATAAAGGGAGCGTGAATTTTATTCTTGATTGAATGTTTAGAACAGCTGTGTAAAATTTTCTGGGACATCAAGTTGTTTACAAAAAATCAGATTATGCGCTTTTTCTTCCATTCTAACTTTATTGCAATCATTTCCTTGAAAATTTCCATTCTGCCGTTTATTGCAAGCAGTTTTTGAAATATAGCAATAACTTTTGCCAACATTTTTCTTCTTGAAATGCAAAATGATGAAATTTTAACCCCAGTTTCCAAAGAGAATAGGGAAGAAGCTAAGAGAATTAACTTTTGCAAGCGTTTTTCTTCTGGAAAGGCAAAATGATGAAATTTTACTCCAGTTTGGAGAGAAGAGGGAAGAAGCTAAGAGAATTACTTTGATTTAAGAGGAGATCTGAAGCTTCCACAAAACCAATAAAAACCCCATCCTGCAAGACTCACAAACATGGAATGTGCGAACGAGCTACAAATAACATCTTCATTCAAATGACTGAATCAGGCCCAAAAAAAAAAAAAGAGTTTGAATATCTCAAGCTAGAGAGGAAACAGAAGGATGAGATCAGCAATACCTAACTGGCAAAACTTTATACATTTATCATTTATTTAGAATTAGAGCACTAATTTATCTTTTACATTGATCCATTTATTTTTCAAAAGGATTAAGGAAGATCCATGTGGATGAACAAATTTGCCATCCCTAGACACGAAATCAGCAGTTGGAAACTTCATTCTTAGATTGCAGCTGCAAAATAACATCGTTAGTTAACTAAAACGGCCTAATTTATCTTCAAAGATGGGCACTATATCCGTCAAACGTTCAAAAGGATTAAAGAAGATCCATGTGAATGAACACCTAGACACAAAATCAGCAGTGGGAAACTTCAATCTTAAATTGCAACTGCAAAATAACATCCGGAAAGAAATACACTGCTTGATTATACAAATAGGTATACTGCTTGTTAGACTGCTTGCCACCTATTTGTATACTGCAGTATACAAATAGGTATACTGCTTGTTAGACTGCTTGCAACCTATTTGTATACTGCAGTATACGAATAGGTATACTGCTTGGGAGGTGGCAAGTCATCAGCAAAATTGACCTCTGCTTTCTTTTCTCCAATTCTCCCGGCTTCTGGATCATATGCTCTAGCAGCTTCTTCTGCTGTATCAATGGTACGCACCCAAACCCTAATTCCTTTCTTGGGATCTCTGATTTCTACGGCCCATTCGCCCCATGCGCATTGTCTTATACCTTTATACATAGTCTTCTTCCTCCTACTACTTGTGGTCTTGGCTGCTCCTTTGCATTGGGAACCCCTTGTGGTGTCTTTGGGCTCACAAGGATATGTAGGAGGCCCCTTCAAACAACAATAAATTCATAAGCACATTAAACTATATGAATCAAAAACTGAATATGAATATTTTAAATTATTGTAAAGCTGAATAGAAGAGGTGTTCATAATCTCTGGCAAACACATATATCATAAACATGGTCATGTATGCACACAATTGTGGTGTAATTCACTTTCATTCATGGTGGAAGTATGCAAACTCAATAATACACACATACTTAGATGCTAAATATGAAACAAGATTGACATTTGGCAGCAATTTAAATGTCTCTACTTCTAATCCATTAAAAAAAGTGATTGTTTCCACAGATTGTATAATTTCTATGTGCATATTAAAAAATTTGGGGTGCACACATGCATGGCGCAATGCAAATGGATTTATAATAGACAAGAACCTGCTTAGACTGTGAAATGAAGAATATTGTTGTTTCTCACCTTTATGGATTTAAACAAAAATTCAGAAATCTGATCAATGGAAATATGGATTATACAAACTAAATTTGCATCACAATACCCAATGAATGTGAGTAAAAGGTTAAAACTTAATACCCAACCTGTACTGCCAGAAAAATGCAAGACTGCTAAAGAGCTGAAATGCACTGCACTTTACAATCCAACTACTGCATGCTTATAATATGTCAGGTGCATATCTGTAAGCATGGATATGGACTTACAGGTATTTTCTAAGACACTGTAAATTAACTTTTAGATTCTCACCTTTATCTCATTCTAAACATGCATAAATTTAAACCTTTATGCCATTCCCAACAACAGAAATTTAAAACTTTGTCATGCTCAACATGCATAAATGGATTCAAACACAGTTGCCGAAAACTAGAGAAGGGAAAACATGGATAATGCATGAGCAACTAAATTTTAAACACAGTGAGCAATTAATGTGAACACAAGGTTAATATTTAATACCCTAACCTGCACTGCACTCGTGACTTCTAAAAGGCGTCGTCTGGCAGCAAATTTGGGGAAAAAATTTCCAAAATATCAATGGATTTGACAGTGGTGGAAATGGATTTGGCACAGTCAAAAACATTTTAAAATTTGATATTTTGATGAATGTGAACTTGGATTTACAAAACTTGCTGCCAAATTTTATCAAAATATTGCAAGAATTTCCATGATTGTCAAGGCCAGTCAAATTTGAAGCCCGGTTAGACTAAGGCTTGCTAAAGAGCTGAAATGCACTTCATTTGACAACCTAACTATTATATGTTTACAATATTACCCCAATAAATATGTCCAGACTCCAATATACATCTGTAGGCATGGACATAGACTTACAGACACGTTCACTGTGTCATTTTAATTTCACTGCTCTTTCTTGCTTTTAGCAGAATTTGAGGGAGTGAGTTAGCAAAGAAAAGGGCTCAAACAAAACTCTATGTTTGTCAGACACTCATTCCCCGCCCATAGCTTGACAGGTTTTAGTTCAAGACGGTTTCAAAGAACAGAAGCACTTGACAAATAACCTCCCCAAAAGAATTGATCAGACCAAGGAATGTAAACCTACTCAAAAGAATCGGGCAGATCGAGGTAAAACGTAAAAGCTCATTAGTTGTCTTTGCCCCTACAAGCCTAGGTAAACCCTTGAAGATTTAGAAAACTCTACTCACCCATAGGAAGGATAACCTTTCCAGCAGATTAACAGACTCATGATGGACACACGAACAAACACATGAAAATATAAAAATCACAGCTTACCTCATGATAAAGAGCATTCTTGTCTGGAAGTCCATAAACCCTTGGCACTTGCATTTTCTTGAACAAGATCAAGCAAATCCAAGTAATCATCAACATCATTTGAACTGTCCATACCAAAGAAGAATTCTTGAAAATGCCTGCGAACTCCATGCAAACTAGCCAGTAAATCCTCCATAGTCGCTCACTCTTCGAACTCATTGCGCTTCCCTTCATGGTGTCTGATTCCTCTCGAGCCCAGAGGAAACTTCCCTAATAACCCTCCACTATCGGTCTTCCATATATGGGTTTGGCAGACCCTCTCCCATAGCACCCAAGCTTTACCTGTGCAACATTGACTGGTATATCCATGGAGATCCAGCCCCCTGCACAGAAAATGTTTTCGTAGAGAAATTCCATAGGACGGGAACTTTTGCTGCCAGAACCGAATAAATGACGAATGGAAATGGAGCATTCATGGGCAAATCGAAAAATATCGAGCAAAGGCCCGGAATTTAGGACAGACTGTAAAATGTCCCATCCGGACCTAAAGCGTCAGAGGCCGGGAATTTAGGACAGACTGTCATTGGAACGAAAATGTTTTCTGAGGTGTTTTCTGACCTAAAGCGCGAGAGGCCGGGAATTTAGGCGAGCCTTATTCTTCTGGCTATCGACCATTTAACCATTTAATGCAGTGTGGGATATATTTAAACGACTTTAAATCTGAGGGTGATCAGTATATCCCACACTGTATTAAATGGCCTACAGCCAGAAAAATAAGTGTTGCTGGAAATTTAGGACAGACTTTCATGCCTCGAACGAAAATGATTTTTGAGCAGACTATGGGAACTTTTACTAATGGAACATTGATGGGAAAATCGAAAAGTGTGCGATTTCATGAAGGCTTACGCTTTAAAAAGTAATAAAGGAATTTAATGTAATATTAATAATAAAATGAAATGATATTTTAATGTTTACTAAATTAAAAATAGTTTATGGGATCATCAATATTTTGTTTTTGGCTTTTTGTAATTTAGTTTGTTTCTTATTTAATGACTCAACCTTTCAACAATCCTTTCGCTGAAAAGACAATGTCAAGAAACCTATGTTAACATATTCCCATAACTTTCCACTTCACATATTCCAAAATGAAATGTTTTTCCAATTCCACTGCCTCTCCCGTGCAAAATGTACACACCCATTCTTCCCAAGCTTTTTTAGGCCTTTTCCACGGTCCCTTTTCACACGGAAGTTGATGCGAGTTGGGAACATTTGCCCTCCACGGAATGTTAGCTTCAATGTACTTTTTTTGTTGGAAATCACAAGTAAGGTTGAATTCTTAAATGTAGTACTTCTTTTTTCTACCCAACTCTTTTCCCCATACCTGTTTACAAAACGTCTTCATAACAAAATTATTTAGCTCCTTGTTATTTGTGGGACAAACATTGAGGTATATATTCCATTTTTGCATCCATGTTTTCTTTCTTTCACTCTTGTCTTCCTTGAAGATAACATTAGGCCATCTACCTACTTCCATTTGCTCAATTCTTTTTAGATATCTTATGAGTCCCACCATAGTAATTGCTTCGATGGGAGTTGCCCCTGTTTCACTCAACATTATCTCATAAGGTACCGAACTTTTTATTTTGAGCTTGCTCATGATCAAGTGTTTTTGGATTTTCTCAATTTGTTTCCATTTTGAGACAATGGTGCTACTAGCCCACAATTCACACCCACATAGCATCACTGGACAAACTAGGAGTCCAAAAAGCACTTTAATTGTTTTCCAATCCCATAACTCTACCTCTCTACATCTGTTTTGAAGAGCATATAATGTTTTCCACCCTCTTAAAATTATCTTCTTTCTGCAGCCCTCCCAATTAAGTTTGTTGTTGAAATCAATCACGAGGTACTTGTACAAATTTACTTCTTCAAGGATACTGCCTTCAAAGAGGAACGTGTGTTGACTCTCCTTCCTTTTATTAGAGAAAATCATTATTTTGGTCTTTCTAGTATTGACTTACATCCCCACTGCTCTACAAAATTGCTCAAGGGCATATAAGTGCATCTGCAATCCATGGGTCGATTTACAAAACAATACAAGATCATCAACATATAAAAGAAGTTTTATCACAGTCCCCCAATTGAACACCATATTCACCTTGCAGATTTAGCCACTCTTCTAGTTTATTAATATATAAACCAAAAAGAGTAGGAAATAGAGGGCAACCTTGCTTGACTCCAATGTCACTTCTAAAGCTTTCTGAAATACCTGTTGAGGTTCTAATTTCTAATTTCACCTCTTCATAAAGACTATGGACAACAACTCTATAATGCAAAGGAATTTCAAGTTCTTCCATTCTACACCACAACTTATCTCTAGGGATTGTGTCAAATGCATTTTTGAAGTCAACAAAACAACAAAATACTTCTTCTTTGTCCCCCCCAAACCTTTTCAATAATGCTTATCAACACGATACCATGATCCACTGTACAATGCTTCGGCCTAAAACACACTTGTCCTTTTTCCCCCTTTTCGTTTACTTCTGCCCACTTACTGATTCTATTTTCTACCATGTTGCTGAAAAACTTTGCAAACAAAGGATTGATCATAATGGTTTTATATTTTGAAGGATTATTAAAGTCTCCACTTTTAAAAAGAGGTATTGTTAGGCTAGTTGTCCTGTCTCTTGGGAATCCTTGTTGAATGACGTTGTTGAATATTTCCATGATGTGCAGTGCAACAGTGTTCATTCCCCATTTTAGATACTCTGCTTGAAGTTCAACCAAGTCATTTGCCTTTCCTGTTTTCAGCTTCTTAATTCCAATCTCCACCTCTTGTAACGTGAAGAGCTTTGTAGTTGTGTTGATCTCTTTGGGAGGCTCAACCTCTAATTATTTCTCATAGAGTTGTCTTGCATATTCAAACCATTGATTGACTATAATATTTTTTCGATTTTATTTTTCCTTGGTTGAAGTTCTTGCCACAAAAGCTTTGGGTTATTCTTGCCTAGATATATTAACTCTTCTCACCCTGTTTGCATGAACTCGTCTTTTTCCTTTTTAGTATCTGCTTAGCTGAATAAAACATTTTATTGATCTTCCGGGTGTTGTGACTTTTGATTTTATTGACTTCCTCATGACCTTGCTGATATTTATTGACACTTGACTTATTAATTTGACCATGGTGAGATCCTAGAACCTAATGAGACCCATCCTATGACCTACTAACATGACTCACAAAGTGAAAGTAACTCATGACTAAAAACCATAAAGAGGAGAATCAGCAAGTTTCACATTAGGGAAAACTGATGAAAAATCACTGCCATCAATGAATCCATGACCTAGCGGAATGGTGAAATTTATTGGTATGGGTCTCTTAATATGCAAATGCAAAAGAGTAATTTTGATCACTGATGGTAGTATAACTAAACTGACACTAACATTGGCTCCAATGGGGATGGTAGCTCTTTGGAGGTGCTAAGAACACCGTAGACCAAGTAGCCTTATCCATTGGCCATGGAGTCAAAAAAACTAAAAACTGACACAATACAGACTGACTCTAACTCAAGACTAAGACTGAAAACTGAAATAAAACCAAACCATACACATGACATTCAAGTTTTATAGCCTTCACCTCGGGCCCCAAACTTCAATGACTGTGTATTTGAATTGTGACCAAAAATAACATGGTATATACAATGATGGTGACATAGTTTCTGATCCATTATCTTCAACAATGATAATGCTTCAAGAGTCTACCATTCACTGCTCTTCCAAGGCAATCTTGGCCATCCATTCCTGAAAGCAAGAAAGCATTATGTCCCTTGTATGCTGAAATCTTGTATGGTCCTTTCCACAGGTTGTCAAACTTGCCGTGCTTTCCCTTGTCCTCATTTCTTGCATCCCATCTCAACACCACATCATCCAGCTGAAAATTTTCTGCTTTTGTCTTTCGATCATAGATATTTTTTATCTTCTCCTGCAACTAAATAATGTTCAGTGACACTTCCTCTCTTGTTTACTGAAGGTGGATCATTTGATTGATCCTTCACTGATTGTCATCGTCTTCACTACCAAATTCTTATAATAATCTCATAACTGGAACTGTAAGAGATATAGGAAAGACAACATCAGTACCATAAACAAATTCAAAAGGTGACATACCTATGGATTTCTTACTGCTAACTCTGTCTGCCCACAGTGTGTTGATGAGATTTTGATGGCAATTTCTTTTGTTTGCCTCCAACACTTTCTTGATTATATTTATCAGCGATTTTTTCGATGATTCTGCCAGGTCGTTGCCCTGCGGGTAGTACGCCGTTGAATGGCCCAGCATGATATTGTATTTGTCGCAGAAATCGACCATCTTTTTAGACTTGAACATTGTTTCATTGTCTGTTATAATTTTGTATGGGTAGCCAAAACAAGATAAAATATTCTATTCAAGGAATTGAATAATTACCGTATTAGTTGCTTGCCTCACTGGGACGGCCTCGATTCATTTAGTGAAGTAATCCGTACCTGTTAATATCCATCGATGCTATATTGATGAAGCTGGATGGATTTATCCTATGAAATCAAGTCCCCATTGTTGAAAGGGAGCGTTTACTACAACTGGTTTCAAAGGAAGAGGCAACAATTTCTTCTTCCCTTGGAAAATTTGACATTCATGACAACTCATCACTGTTTTATACAAATCTGAAAATAATGTGGGCCAATAATATCCTGCTCTCAACTCTTTGTTAGATGTAGTCTTCCAAAAAAAATGACCACCACAATCACCTTTATGAAAATCATGCATTACCTTCTGAGCTTCTTCTTCAACTAAACAATTGAGCAGAACGCCTCCTGGATCTTTCCAATAAAGAGCGCTATTTAAAATACAATATTTAGCAGACTTAAGTTTCAGTGATATAAATTTGCTTTTAGACATTCCTGGAGGAGGTGACAGATGCTGAAGGTCATAAAAAATATCTGAATACCATGGCGATTGTAGAAAAATATCTGAAACTGGAACAAGCAAACCTTCATCTTCATTTTCTGACATTGCTGTTATGAGGTTTATGTCCAGGGCACGCAGAATTGATTGGGCCATTAATTTTGCCAAACCTTGTCCTTTGATCAACTTTGTGGGCTTGATCTCCAAATCGTACTCCAACATTGCTGCTATCCACTTACCTCTTCGACCTTCTGGATCAGTTTGCATCAACACATCCTTCACCGCTGCATTAGGGACATATGCTATAGTATGTGAATGTAGAATATAGACCTTAAAATCCTTCAATGCCTTTATAAGAGCCAATGCTTGTTTTTCAATAATATTATACCTCAAAGCAGCATCTCTAATGGTCCTACTAAAAAAGGCAATTGGCTTTTCAATCTTATCTCTCTTTTGCATCAAAACAGCAGCCATAGTATGCTCCGATGCAAATGAAAAAATGATAAAATCTTGAGTATAGTCAGGACTAATCAATACTGGGGCATTGGACAAAGCAAACTTTACCAGATTGAATGACTTGATAGCTTCCTCGTTCCATTTGATAGTGTTATCCTTCTTTAACATGTTAGTCATTTCTCTTAGATGTTCAGCCAAAATGGGTATAAATCTGTGCAAGAAGTTAATCTTACCATTGAATGCTTGAATATCCTTTTTGTTCCGTGGAAGGTCTATGTGCTGAATTGCCTCTACTCTGGATGGATCAATGCAGATACCATCTTTAGAGATGATATGCCCTAGCAGCTTGCCTTCATCCATGGCAAAAGAATCTTCTTGGGATTGAGAGAAATCCCAAACTTTCTGCATCGCTAAAAAACCACTCTCAAATGGTGCAAATGCTCATCATCAGAACCAGAAAACACTGTCAGATCATCCAAATAAACAACAAGAAAAACATATTTTTCATTGGGAAAAGCAATGTCCATTACTCGTTGGAAAGTGGCTCCAGCGTTCTTCAGTCCAAATGGCATTTTGGCATACTGGAAGGTTCCCCAAGGTGTGGTGAAGGCAGTTTTGTCTTGGTATTTCTCATGCACCAAGATCTGATTGTAGCCTGAGTAGCCATCAAGTAGTGACATCCTAGATGCTCCAACCACTCTCTGCAGAATATAGTCCATCTTCGGAAGTGGATAATTATCCTTTAAGGATGCTTTATTCAGATTCCGAAAATCTATGCACAATATTATTTCTCCTGTCTTCTTACCTACCGGGACCAAGTTTGAAATCTAGTCAGAAAATCTAATGGGGACTATGATACCAGCTTTATACAATCTATTTACCTATTTTTCAATGGAGGGCAGCAGCTTCGGATTGATTCTTCTCAGCTTCTGTCTAAATGGTTTCTGATCCGGCTTGATGGGAATAGTATGTTGGATTATGTTCTTGTCATACACCTTCAAATCTGAATAATCCCATGCAAACACATCAGAAAATTCAGAAAGAAATTTAACATACTTTTCCTTTGCCTCAGTGGATAATGCCTTTGACAACTTCACAAACTTGGGCTTGTCAGCTGTTCCAAGATTCACATCTTCGACTCCTTTCTCAGTGGGCACCAAACTTGGCTTCTTTGCAACATCATCCTAATCAAAAAGCTCCTCTAAAGGTATGGGACCTCTAGGAATTACATTGTCTTTCAGCTGCAATATGTCCATCTGATTTGCTTCCATTTCTTGATCATCAATCTCATACTCACCTTCTATTGGAGTGTCTTTGAATTTTCCATCACTCTGCAAAAAAGCATTGATCTCATTGTCATCCAAAACACTTGCCAATACCTTAAATTGTTCGGAATAGCAGGCCTATGTTTGACATAAATCTCAAACTTGTTGCTGGAGTTCATCAGAATCTTTAATTTGCTTGCAGTAGTGGCAAGAGAATCAGCAATGATGTTCTGCATCCTGGGTACTGCTGTCAAAGTATACTCAGGAAATGTCTTCAAGATATCTAGGACTGCATTTCTGTATGCCCTCAATCTCAGATGTTTTTCTTGGTACTCTCCTTTGACTTGTTTGATTATCAGCTCCGAATCTCCATACACAAAATTCTTTTTGCATTCAACTTCTTCAAAATTTTCAGACCTGCAATCAAAGCTTCATACTCTGCTTCATTTTTAGAGCACTCAAAAGCCAACTTATAAGCACATACTCTAACATTACTAGGAACCTTCTCAGGCTGGAAAATAGGGCTCCGAATCCATATTCCAATACCAGCTCCATTCTTACCAACAACTCCATCAAAGTCCATGCTCCAAAGGCCTTCTTCTTCTTCTTGTAGATGCTAAAATTTTGTTCCTTTCTCTTCTTTACCTTGGCTGATTTCTGGCTGTTCAATGTCTTTTTGCTGCTGGCAGGTAGGAGGCTCATAAGTGCTTGCTGCTTTATTTTTTTCCTGTTTGAGGACTTCCCTAAAATTCTCTGAAATTTCAGGTATTTCATCTACTTGTACCAACTGAACATTTTCATCATTCAGACCACCATTTGAATATAAAACAAAGGACTCTAAATCTGTGTGGACTGCATTAATGGGATGATTACTGGCTTCTGTTTGCTAGTGATCATATATTTCATTTTCTTTTCCCTATACATTTTTCTCAATTGGCCAAACACGGGAATAGTGGCATAAGAGAAGTCAAGCTACATGGTCCCTTTAAGTTTTGCACCCCAAGACCTAGATAGAAGCATTCCAAACCGTGGTGGGACATCGGCAACAACTACATCCATCAAAACATTCTTGGCTGGGATTTGATCTAAATACACTACCAAATCTTTAATAAGACCAATACAATGGACCCTACCTGAGTCAAAAGAATACAAATCATGGTATTTTCGAGTAATATCAAGTCCTAATTTCTCCATGATGGCTTTGGGCATCAAATTATGTGAGGCACCAGAGTCCAACATAGCATTATGCAAGATGAACTCATGTACTCTAAGACTCACGTAAAAGGGAGGGACTTCACTTTCTTTTGATTGATCTTCAGTTGCTGGGCCAAAAATGAGTTCCGGATAGTCATCTTCAACATTAACCATATCGGAAACAGAGTCTATTTGCAAAATTCTAGACACCTGACTTTTATAAGCACTATTTTTTACCAACTCAGTCAGGGGCATGGACACTTTTAGTTTAGAAATTTCATTCTCCAAATTAAAGGAAGGGACTTTTTATACCTCTTTAATGGGAGGCTCTTTCTTCTCTGTTTTCTCCTTTGCTACACTTTGCTGATTCTTTTCATTTGGGCTGTTAATCGCTGAAGGTGTTTTGCTGGAGGAGGGGTCAGCTGGCTCTTTTCCTTTCTTCTGAGAATCGTTCTTCATTTGGAGCTATTTTTTCTTTTAAATGGGATTGATCAGAACATCTCTGTTCCTCAAGGAATACTACTTTTGTTGAGCCGATAAAGCGTTCATGTACCCTCTCTGGTAATCATCGGATTCATCTTCTAATACTGCATCATTGGCTAATATAAAATCGTTGTCCCTTTGAATGTCTATGATCGCTGTGTATTCCTCATCCTCTATGAGAAAAATTGGCACACCATCTGCAGTGAAGAAATGATTGGTTTCAATCAGAGGATCATCATCCTCATCTGTCTCTGTTCCCTGAACATAATTCTACTGCAATGGAGTTTTGATATGCTGCTGTGGTGGCGCTTGGTCCTGCGCTCTCTGTTCTCTCTGTTTAATTCTGAATTGGGGCTGCTGTCCTCTAAAATTCGGATTCCTGATTTGAGGTTTAGGTCTATCCGAAATGGTTAATCGATCAACCATCTTCTCCACTGTCCGAATCAAGGTGTCCATCTTACTGTCTGAAGGGGACGCTTCTTCTTTGACCGTGACTCTTTTTTCAGCTCTGGTTCGTGCTCTTTTGGCTAGCAGATTAGCTTCCACACTTACCGCTATCTTCTGCATGTCTTCAAGCGTAGTGGGATCTCTCTCTCGCAGCTGATATGCCATGTCAGCATCGAAACCATCTGGAAATTTAAGCAATGCTAATCCCACAAGAGGTTTCAGGTTAGTTGGAATAGCATTATATACAACATTGAACCTTAGACAATAATCCTGCACAGTTTCACCCACATTTCTTTTAATATTTTCATACTCAGACAGAATTTGGAGTGGGTTCTTTTTTACCTCCAACCGGTCTAAAAAATGTGTGTGCAACTCCTGCAAAGTGCGAATTGAGCCTGTTGGTAAGGCTCTGAACCACTTTCTAACTTCACCTCCAAAAATTTGAACGAACAACCTGGTGGTTACATTCTCTGCCTCTACCTCATGAAGATAAAAAAAATTCATTCATTTTATCAACATGCTGTTGGGCTGTGATGCTTTGAGTGGCATCAAAGATATGAATTTTACTCTGATAATCAACAGGCATATCATTGAGAACCTGATGTAAAACCAAGGGTGCATACCGGGTAGCCATGACTCTAGGTGGATTTACAACAGTATTTATGTTATTAGGATTTAAGGGAGGTGTTGATGGAGGAGATGATAACTGGGAATTGACTGATGGGAATGCTGATGAATTAGGAGGAGGGAATGCTGTTCCTGATGATTCTGAAGGCTCAGGGATATTAGTAACAATGATGGATGACTGTGGGGAATTCAGAATGTAATAATCAATTGAGGAGTTTTCTCTTTTAACTTCAATATATACAAGGAATTCTGGGTCTAAAACTATGTCATCAAGTACAGTTTCAGTCTTATTTCTAAACAAAGAAAGCTCAAAACTCTCATCAAAAGAAAGATCTTCTACAAAGAACCAATCACTGGGCCAAGTATGGGATCCGAAGATAGGTCTGGGACTTAGTGATCCCTCTTGTCTTCTAACAATTCTTGGGATAAGATTGGGATTCTCAAACACAGGGGAGGGATTTGGATTTGGATTAGCCCTTGTGTATCTTCTTGAAGCTAGTGTGGTGGAAACTTCTACTGTACAAAATTATATTTCAACCTAACAGACTCTGAACATCATTCTCCAGAATCCGGGAATTTACAAGAAGAATATTTACTAGGGTGATCTGTCTTTAAGCACTGATACCAGAAATATTATGACTGTGGAATAAGTGGCTGTAGTTATATTTCCTTTCCAACAACGCTTTAACAATGTCCGCTTGCGATAATATTCAGACTTCTCGAACCAATCGTTACAGTTTAATGTAACATATTTAAAAATCTTTATAGCTCTGGTCAAAATATTATAACAATGGCCCTATTCCTTTAAAACCATCAACCTTTCGAACGTATAACATAAACCCTTTATTTTATCAATCATGACATATATTTCATTCAACGGGGGCCCATGCATCCATATTTCGGCTTTTTATGAATTAAATGAACTTTAAATAACATAAAACCGCCGGATCATACCTTGATTTATTGGTCGTGCTCTTCAACGCGCGATTACCGTCAGATCTGACGCTTTCCAGATCGGACGATCCTCGTGAATATCATGTTTTTTTTCCACGGCAGAGGGCTAACGTATGAAAGTTGTGTGATATGGGCGGTATTGGGGAGATGACGTGCCCTTATATTACTGGATCACGTTTTTTTGAAGTGGTTTTGCTCCAGGGCAAAAGCGGCACGATGAAGGTGGTATTGGTTTCCGAAACCCGCTGGTGGTAAATCAACCGCACTTAACTGTGGTTTGGCACTGTGGTTTAGCGCTTTAACAACTTGTGTTAACTCACTGCTGGGTCCCACTGATATTAACCCGCCGGCTAAAGAATAAAGCTTTTTACTTTAATAACAGAGATTTTCCAAAGAATGGTCGCGTTTAATATAACCAAGGTTTTTTAACCTTAAGAAGAGGTTTCCAATACTCTTTATTCACACAGGGCCTGGCTATGATTCGCTCCTCTATAGAGCCTCTGTTCGATATCTCTTCAAAATAGAATAAACATTAAATTTGAATGCTGAGAATATAAGCTCGCAGACAGTCAGATCGAAGCTTCCCCAGTATGGTCACCAGAAATGTTAGCTCCCAATCTGGACCCTAGGCTGAAAAAGGGCAAAACAGGGTAACATCTAAACCACGCTCAGCCTTGTAGCTAGCCCTACAAGGTCAGGAGAGGGCTCTCTCCATGAAAGGATATTCAATAAAATACAATAATGATATAATATTAGGCTAGGTAAAATGATGGGAAAGTGTTTTATAAAGATGAATGAATTTTTCAGGGATGTGTGGGACAAAATGGGATAGTTGAAACTGGGGAATTAAATCAGGACACAGGGTATTTCATGGGGCAAGGTGGGCAGGAAATTTTTGCAATTAAATTAAAATAATGTTGAGAATGCAACAAGATGATGAGTTTAGTGGAAAGAAGTCGCCTTCACTAAGTGGGTCCGCAGGCTATTTTTGGCGCAAAGTCTATTTTTAGACTATGTCTGTTTTTAGACATATGGATCATGTTCTATGAGTTTCAGGATGCTATTTGTGGATGGTTGGTAAAGTTGGAAAAAATAGATGGACTTCTATTTTTAGACATATTGGGCGGAATCTATTTTTAGATTGCCAGTCTAAAAATAGATATGTCGAATATTATTAGCTCTTAATAATATTTGGACTCTAAGCATTATCTTATCCTCTTGGAGCACTTTAGTTTGATGCCTGGATGTGACACATGCAGCTGACAGAAGGAATTATGCTATTCCTAGGGTTTAGTGGAGCTATTGCATGGTTGACTTCATTTAGAACTCATGTGACAGAGTTTGGTGGAGTTGATGAGACAGTTAATGGAGTTGTGTTCAGTTTAACTTAGTTGAGCTAGTTGTATCTAGTCTAACTGATTGATACAATTAGTGAGAGTGGTGTGAATTAATTATTAATTAATTCACTAATTATTAAATCATAAATCAACTAAATAATACATCAGTTAACTTCAGTGCATGGACAGTTTCAGTGGAGACCAGTGGAGAGGTAGGTGAAAGAGCAAGTGTGACTATTAGTTGTGACCATACTGGTGCATGAGTTTGCACCACACATTGATGGAGATTCCAATGAGGATTGCGCAGTGCATACCAGGTGGATTCGAACTCAGTCAGGGCCATTATTCATATTGGATTGCGCAATAGAGGCAGGCTAACAGGTGGAGCAGATTGGAGCATGTGTTTTGCTAAATCTGAGCTTGTGTAGTGTGTAGCAATTGGAGATTGTACTGAGAGCTTGTGAGGATTTTGTACAATGATTGTTACATGATCTCTATCATTATAATATACATATAGTTGGGGGTTTTCAGCTTTAAGCTTTCCCATAAATACTGTGTTTATATGTGTTCGTTTATGGTTTTAATGTGTGATTGCGATTGTTTATATTTCCGCAATTAATGATCAATGGTAGAAGAGATTATGTATTATGCATGAAGCGCAAATAGTGTGTGATCAGGATAATATCGGTGAATAATATAACAGTTATTCAAAATTTCTACATGGTATCAGATCGATATTGATCATTGGAGCAATTGCAAAACATTGAAGCAGTTGAGTTTTGTGCTGCTGGAATTCGAATTTGCAGCAGTGTTTTATTGGTGTCGAAGTTGAGATTTCTTTCAACGGATTGCGATTGGAGTATGCCCTTGAGGGCAACTCGAATTATATTGCATGGAAGGACAAGATGGAGGCGGTGCTAGATGACAATGGGTTGAAGGAGTTCATAGATGCATAAATTCCAAAGCCTACTTCTACTGATGCTACCGTACTTGACGCATGGCAAAAGAAGACAACAAAGTGTCGAAGAATTCTGTTGGAGGGCGTGATGTATCACATAGTGTCCAGCCTTCATGGTAAGGCTTCTCCATTCTTGATGTGGAAAGCCTTGACATATTTATTCCAAAGCAAGAGCGACCAGAGGAAGTTGGCGCTCAAGGATAAACTCAGAAACATAAAGATGGAGAAAGGCGACAGTATGCCCAAGTACCTCACGAAGTTCACCCAATGCAGGGATGAGCTGGGAAGTGTGGGGGTGACTGTAGATGACGAGGAATTGGTGAGCTTGGCTCTCCTTGGGCTTTAGAAGAGTTGGCATTCCTATCAGGACTCTGTCAATGGTCGGGAGAAATTGCCAGGATGGGAGCGACTTTGGTCGGATCTTGTGCAAGAGGAGATAAGGCGAAGTACCAGGGACGAATCTTCATCAAAGAACTATGATGAAGAGAATTGCACTTTGGATGCCGACAAAAAGAGGAAGAGCAGAAAGCTATCATTCTGGTGCAAAAATGACGGGACATGTCAGGTGATGCTTTCTTTTGTCACCAACACGGACATTATGCCGAGAAATTGTCCATGAGAAGAGAAAAATAAACGGTGCTGGATGCACGACTAGAAGCCTTAGCCTGCGATTTGCGTTAAGTTTTCGATCGCATGCTTGGTCTCAAGTGTGATGGGTTCAGTGTGGTTTCTGGACAGTGGTGCGTCTTTTCACATGACAGGAGATCGAGATTTTTTTACTGATCTAGATGAGAAAGATCTTGGAGTGCACATTGAGATGGGCGATGATGGTAGATACAGTGTGACCGGTATCGGTACCATTTCCTTTGAGAGGGAGTCTGGTAAGCCCTTCGTATTGAAGGAAGCGATGCATGTTCCAGGTTTGAAGAATAATATTATCTCTGTGGCGATGTTAGAAGACAAGGGATATGATGTTGTCTTTAGGGAGGGAAAGGCTTTCCTGCGTAGTAAGGAAACTAGTGAGACTCGGAGGATAGGGGTTCAAGTTAAGAACCTTTATCAATTGTAGGTAGATGGCTGCATAGCAATGGCAGGCAAGGCAGAAGGAGTGGTGAGTCGGGATGATGGTGAGTGGTGGCACTGGAGATTGGGCCACCTTCACCATGGAGCTTTGAAGATACTGTAGCAGATTTCTACTGGGCTTCCTAAGGGTACTCTTGCGCAATCAGATTAGTGCAAGGGATGTACCTTGGGAAAATTTGTGAAAGCCACCTTTCACGAGAAGGATAGTCGTGCCACGACGATCCTTGAGAGAATTCACACAGACGTGTGTGGACCTTTCTCAGTAGCTTCGACAGAAAAGCACAGGTATTATGTGATCTTTGTTGATGATTTTTCTCGTAAGTGATGGATCTTCTTCATGTAGAAGAAGAGCGAGACATACTCAAAGTTCTATGAGTTCAAGGCACTGGTTGAGAAAGAATTGGGGAAGCAGGTGAAGGCTCTTAGGAGCGACAATGGCGGTGAATTCATCTCTGGTGAATTCAAGGACTTTTGCAGCGCAGAAGGAATTTGAAGAGAGCTCATAACACCTCATAACCCATAGCAAAACGAGGTTGCTGAGCGGAAGAACAGAACGATCGTGGGTGCTACACGGGCAATGTTGCATGATCAGGGCCTACCCATTCACTTGTGGGCGGAGGCATGAAATACTGCAGTATATGTACGAAACATTGTCTCGAGATACTTGCACCCCGTGCACACCCAGGAAGGCGGAAGTTTTGCAGTAAGAGGCACGTCTTTGTTTAAAGTTTTGGTTCACCTGTTTACATTCATGTGATGAAAGATACCAGGAAGAAGCTGGAGCCGACGGCAGAGGTTGGGATATTTTTGGGGTACAATGATACGCCCCACAACTATTGTGTGTATTTTCTAGACAGTCGTAAGACTGTTGTGTGACGAGATATCAAATTTCAGGAGGAGAAAGCCATGAAGTGTTCGCTTGAGTGGGAGCCACACTTGCATGCAGATGAGGAGCTATTAGTTCCTAAGGATGAGCCTCAGGATGTGGATCTTCCACAAGAGGAGGTTCATGGAGTGGAAGAGACCACTCAGGCAGCGCCAACCATCAGAGAAGCGATTACATCCGGGCGGCGGCGCTCAAGATACGAAGGTTGCAGGAGCACCTACATCCTGGCACGAATCTGAAATGATCTGTGCATTCTCTTAGTTACATGCTCTTATGAAAGTGTAATACGTAGCCAGAGCCATCTTCTTTTAGGCATGGAGGATCCCACATGGGTGAGTACCATGGTGGAAGAGGTATGATTCGGTGCAACACGGAAACGATTGCATGGGAGATTGTCCGGGAGCGGGAAGGAAATTAGTGGTGGGTTCGAGATGGATCTACAAAGTGAAACGAAGCGGTGACAGAGGTGTGGAGAAGTACAAGGCAAGATTTTTTTCCCGAGGCTTTTCACAGATTGAGGGGATCGATTATGAGGAGACCTTTGCACCTGTCGCAAGGTATTCTTCCATACAGACGATTCTTGCTCTCTCAGCGCAGATGGGGTGGCACATTCATCAGATGGATGTGAAAAATGCATTCCTCAAGAGAGCGCTGTATGGGTTGAAACAAGCACCTCGTGCTTGGTACACACGGATAGACAGTTATTTCACCAAACTTGGATTCTCCAAGAGTGAGGCGGATCCTAACCTATACCAGATTGTGGTGGAGGGTAAGTTGCAAATCATTGTACTTTATGTAGATGATTTGATTTTGACAGGTGATGAACTATTGATACTCTCATGCAAGGATGATCTTGCAAAAGAGTTTTAGATGAAGGACTTGGGCCTCCTTTATTATTTCCTGGGATTGGAAATTTGGCAGCGCAATTGTGGAATGTTTGTTTCTCAAGGTAAGTATGCTTGGAGAATCACAGAAGTTCTTGTATACATGTGCATTTGTAAACTGTTGATACTCCTCTTCACCGTGGTTGGAGGAAGGAGGATGCTACTTGGCGCGGAGGTGGTAATTACCATTTATCGACGGAAATTTATGGTTGTATGTACTCCCAGATGTTACATTAAGCCGTATGCTATGTTGTTAACTTGACTTTCTGGCTTTATGGTTAAGCCTACCAGCTCTTTTGGAGAGAGGCGGGGAAGCATGTGTTAGATATCTCGGGGCATAGGGATATGGATTATGAGTATGATTAGTGTGAATGAGGTGGCGCGGCTTCTGTGAATGGGAATTCGTTGAGGCTAACAGAGACGGAAAAGAGCACATACGGGAGAGTTTTCGATGTCGAGTCGTAGTTTCTTGATACAGTGAGGCAGAGATCCGTGGCACTTAGTTCAGCAGAGGCCGAGTATATGGCAGCAATTTTGGCTGCATGCGAGGCTATATGGATGAGGAAGATCCTGGTCGGGTTGTTCGGTTCACACTTAGATCCTACTGTGATTTATTGTGATAATCAGAGTTGCATTAAACTCTCGGTTAATCCGTTATTTCATGATAGATCTAAACACATTGATATCAAGTATGTCTCTTATCAAATATTGTGTATCGGAAGGTCGTATTATCATACATTCCTACGGAGGATCAGGATGCTGATATCTTGACGAAGGCGCTCACCAGGAGCAAATTCGAATACCACAGAGGCAGGATAGGGGTTGCAGATAATCCATATCTTGTTGAGAGGGAGTGTTGAGAATACAACAAGATGATGAGCTTAGTGGAAAGAAGTCGCCTTCACTAAGTGGGCCCGCAGGCTATTTTTGGCGCAAAGTCTATTTTTAGACTATGTCTATTTTTAGACACATGGATCATGTTCTATGAGTTGCAGGATGCTATTTGTGGATGGTTGGTCAAGTCAGAAAAAATAGATGGACTTCTATTTTTAGTTATCTGGGCGAGAACATATATTTGCAGATTACCGATTCCCAAAATGATGGTAAAATATTAATAGTCTTAATAATATTTGGACTCATATTATCTTAACTCCTCTTGGAAACATAAGTTAGAATCCTGAGATGTGGCAGGGGCTGAACAAAGGAATTAATATCACGAAGGTTAGGTGGAGCTATGCAGTGTTGATTAGAACTGTGCAATGCATTTAGTGGAGTTAATTGAAGGAAGTTAGTTTGGAGTTGTATTGATTGCTAGGTTGAAACAGATGAGATAGTTGTTGTCAATCTGGCAGTATACACTAGTGAGGGTGGTGTGAATTAATTATTAATTAATTCACTAATTATTAACTCATAAATCAACTAAAGAATACATCAGTTAACTTCAGTGCATGGACAGTTTCAGTGGAGACCAGTGCAGAGATAGGTGAAAGAGCAGGTTGACTATCAGTTGTGACTATACTAGTGCATGAGTTAGCACCACACATTGATGGAGATGCCAATGAGGATTGCGCAGTGCATACCAGGTGGATTCGAACTTGGATCTAGCCATTATTCATCTTGGACTGCGCAGTAGAGGCAGGCTAATAGGTGGAGCAAATTGGAGCATGTGTTTTGCTAGATCTGAGCTTGTGTAGTGTGTAGCAATTGGAGATTGTACTGAGAGCTTGTGAGGATTTTGTACAATGATTGTTACATGATATCTATCATTATAATATACATATAGTTGGGGGTTTTTAGCTTTAATATTTCCCATAAATACTGTGTTTATATGTGTGATTGTTTATGGTTTTAATGTGCGTATGCGATTGTTTATATTTCCGCAATTAATGATCAATGGTAGAAGATATTATGTATTATGCATGAAGCTCAAATAGTGTGTGATCAGGATAATATCGGTGAATAATATAACAGTTATTAAAAATTTCTACAAATAAGGGTGGAATGGAAAGAATGGTGAGGAGCTGAAAAGGACATAGAAGATGGATCCTTTTCAAACATAAGAAAAACACAGAGTATGAATGATTTCCTAAGGTAGAGCATAAAAATGGATTCTACCTTTCTATCTTGAAAGCATTCAAAAGAGATGTTTATGGATGAAAGGTGAACATAACAAATTTAAATATGAACACAAAGGCAAGAAAAAATGCTAAATTTCATACCACATGGATCCCACAAGTCAAAGCTGCATCTCTTATTAATTCCCTGTCAAACTGTACAATGGAGCACAGAGCGTTCTTTTCCACACTATTCCCCTACTTCTGAGTTACAGACTGCTTTACAAATGATTTAAAATTACATTTAATAGAATAAAATGTGGGAACATAGATCCACGGGAAAAGGGAACTGTTTTAACAGCTGAAGAACTAAAATCCAATCATAGAAAAGAGATCCAACAATCTGCCCCTGAAAATAAAGGACAACAATACATTTTGACCACTTGGAGATTCACTGTTACATCCAATAAATGAGAAGAAAAAAATAAATCTCTTTAAACTGTTGCTGAAGATGTGACTATTTCAAAATTAGTTTCTCGGCCTCTAACTGTCGCTTTGAAGAAAACCAACCTTTTAATAAAAATACCCTTGAAATGAAACTATGCCTTTAATGAAGGGAGAAATCTATTGTGAATGGGAAAAAAGGGAAGGGAAAGGAAGTGGGGCTTGCATCGTAATCGAAACCAATGGGTAGAGGGGACATAATATAATATGGAGCATTTAAAATGTGGCATGCGATGGTATCATTGCAATCAGGATCAGAAGGGGAAAGGGAGCCGAAGTATTGGGAGGAGGCAAATGTCTGATGCGATTGACATAGGTCCGATGGGGCAATACAACTATAGAGCGGGGAAATCCAAAAATTAATTTTCACTTTATATAAAGGGAAGAGTGATTTTTATTCGAAAGGGAAGAGGGCTTTAAGGTGGGACCGGGAGATATAATCGCAATTGGAATCGGGTTTGGGAGCGAGTGTATTGCATAATACAATTCTACCGATGCGATTGGGAAGTAGCGATAGGGAAAACCTTTGTAATAACGAAATAAAACAAAATTTGAATTTAACAAAGGAAATAGCCCTTTATGTTATAAATGGGTGGAAGATCATATGGTGGGCCCAAGGGTCAATCGGAATCGGGAGGTGAAAGGAAGCGGGAGCGAAGCATATGTGGAAACGCTGATGCCGATTGGGGAGAGCTCTTTGTATAAACGAAATAAAACAAAAATTTGATTTATACAAAGGGAAATGCCTTTTTATAATGAACGGGTGGAAGAATTAAGTGGTGGGACCCGTAGGTCCATCGGCATCGGAGAGTGGAGGAGGACGGGACAAAGCCTTATATAGAATCGCCGATTGCGATGATCCGATTGGTTGTGGGCCGTCGGATCAGATGATGAGATCGACGGTCATGATGTACATCGGAGGGTGTTAATCAGGGGTTTTCCATCGGGGGTTTGCCATCGGAGATATACAATCGCATCGGAGCCTTTGTTAACATGAGGGCTAATCGGGGCGCATCGTTTGAATGTTGCGATGCGATCGGAAAGGGAAGGAACGACGGGGTTTTATAATATAAAACCTTTTAAACTTTATCATAAGGTTTTAAAAGGGATGGAGGGGAAGTGGTTTGGGAACGACGGGGATTATTTATAATAAAAACTTTGACTTTATTATAGTTGAAAGGTGTGGAGGGGAAGTGGTTTTATATATCGATTGCGATGGGAGGGGATATATTGTTGAAACTTTAACTTTATAATAAAGTTTCAAGGTGTGGAGGGGAAGTGGTTTAATCGCATATGTTTTAAAAGATTTAATAATGCAATTTTGTAATGGGAAGGGGAAAAAGGAGTTTTATAAAAAATATATTTAAACTTCAATAATATTAAAGTTTAAGGGAAAGATGGGGAAAAGGGAGAGGTTAGGGTATGGGGGACTTTTGTTCACTTAGGCATGGATTTCAATCCAGAAGTCAGTTTTAAGAGTGCAATATACTGTTGGAAAGATATTTCCAGGCTCTTTCTGCTGGATCTACTTGGAACATAATTTGACAGTGAAAATGTTGTGGAAAACTTCTCTTAAGGTAGGGTGATGACTTTGTGGAGATAACAGCTTCTGAATTGTGACTTATTACATATGCTGACATAAAATTACATAATAAATGATAATAAAGGAAAAATATCATGTTTTCACCTCAAACATGGTTTTGAGGTGAAAATTACATTAAGCTGAATAAAACATTTTTTTGATCTTCCGGGTGCTGTGACTTTTGATTTTATTGACTTCCTCATGACCTTGCTGATATTTATTGACACTTGACTTATTAATTTGACCATGGTGAGATCCTAGAACCTAATGAGACCCATCCTATGACCTAATAACATGACTCACAAAGTGAAAGTAACTCATGACTAAAAACGATAGAGAGGAGAATCAACAAGTTTCACATGAGGGAAAATTGATGAAAAATCACTACCATTAATGAATCCATGACCTAGCGGAATGGTGAAATTTATTGGTATGGGACTCGTAATATGCAAATTGAAAAGAGTAATTTTTATCACTGATGGCAGTATAACTAGACTGACACTAACAGAACCTAGAAGGATTCTAGTTTAATTTTCCCTTAATTAAATTAGAAGTAAATTGTAATTCCACATCACATAACAAATTGTACAAGTTAATTGAGTCAGGAAGACTTAGTTAGCTGAGTTAATTTGAGTTGGGGGCCAAACTGGAGGCATGTAGAGTTCACTCTAAGTTTTAGAGGGTCCAGTTACAATTTATTTTTAGTTGTAATTAGTTAACTCAATTATTTGAGTTAAAATCAATTTAACTAGTTCTAATTGATGGATGAGCTAGTGAGAGGTCCAGTGAATTAAATATGATTTAATTCACATGCAATGATCAATCATATAACTGATAATTTTCTATAAATAGATGTTGCATGTCAGTTCTAAGGAAGACTTAGTTGAGATTAGAGTTAAAGGGAAGAGAAATATCAATTGTATAATTAGAAAATTCTACAGGTCATGCATGAGGTCATCAGGACACCTTATATGCATTGCGTAATCAATTAGTTGGAATTTCATATTTAATAGGGGCTCAATTCCCTTAGGAATGTGTAAGCCAGGATGGTTAGTCAGGTGCAAGTTTTTGGTTAAGTATTGGACCAAACTTTACAGGATCAGAGTGAGACAATCAAAGATAGTGCAAAGGTTTCTTAGTAAG